>PVKU01005000.1:0-132886 GCA_004027475.1 Anoura caudifer
GATCACATGGAGGGTTAGCAATAGGGGAGTGGGAAGAGGAGAGAGGGGGACAAGGTACATAGAACAAGTAGCACAGACGGTGGGTAGAAAATAGACAGGGGGAGGGCAAGAATAGTGTGGGAAATGTAGAAGCTAAAGAACTTATGACACATGGGCATGAACTAAAGGGGGGAATGTGGGTGGGAGGGGGTGTGCAGGGCGGAGGGGAATGAAGGGGGAAAATGGGACAACTGTAATAGCATAATCAATAAAATATAATTAAAAAATTTTAAAAAATCATTTGACTTTTTTAGCAACCACACTGATTCATCATTTAAAACCTCAAAAATATTATGCTATGTTATAAATTTATATAAAGCAAATTAGATGACTTGTGTGGTAAATCTTATGATTAAAGAATAGAGGGTTTGAAATAGAAAAAAAATAGAGGCCATCACCACTGATTTTAAGAACATTAAAAAGATAAGATTATGAGCAATTCTATACCCACAAATCTGACAGCCTAGATGAAAAGGACGAATTCTTAGAAAAACAATTCTGCCAAAGCTCACACGAGAAGAAAAAGACAGTGTGGACAGGGCTGTATCTATTTTTTTTTTAATTTTAAAAAATTGAGTCCACAATCAATAATCTTCCAAAACTGAAAGCACCAGGCTCAGATTGGTGCACCAATTATGCCTACTAAACAATTAACAAAGCGATTACACAAAGTTTCTATAATCCCTTCCGGAAGCCAGAAGTAGAGGGAGCAGTTCCTAACTCACTCTATGAGGAAGGCATCACCCTAACACTAAACCAGACAAAGATGTTACAAGACGACAACTATAACCAGTATCTCCTATGAACATAGATGTAAAAACCTTCAACAAAATATTAGCAAACTGAATTCAACAATATATTAAAAGAATGATATACAGTAAGCAACTAAGATTTATCTCAGGTACGCAAACATGACTCGACTTTCAAAAATCAAGCAATGTTACCCATCAAATTACAGGCTAAAGAAAACAAAGTCATGTGATTATATCAATAGATGGGGGGAAAGAAGTATTTGACAAAATCCGACATCCATTCAGCAAACTAGGAACAGACAGGAACCTTTTCAACTTGATAAAGAACATGGGGGGGCAACCCTACAGTTGGCAAATATACATCATCAGCAAAGTGCAAATTAAAACAACAACGAGACCACTATACTCCTATTAGAATGGCCAAAATCCCAGACACTGACAACACCAAATGCTGGTGAGGATGTGGAGCAACAGCAACTCCCATTCATTGTTGGTGGGGATGCAAAGTGGTACAGCTACTTTGGAAGACGTCTGGCAGTTTCTTTCAAAACTAAACATACTCTTCTTACCATGCAATCCAGTAATCACGCTCCTTGGTATTTACCCAAGGAAGTTGAAAACTTATGTCCAGACAAAAACCCACACATAGATGTATTTTATAGCAGCCTTACTCACAATTGCCAAAATGTGGAAGCAACCAAGATGTTCTTCAGTGGGAGAATAGGTAAATACACTGTGGTCCATTGAGACAACGGAACATTATTCAAAGGTTTAAACAGAAAGAGAGGGAAAAGAACACAAAGCCGTGAAAAGACACGAGGAACCTGAAATGCCTATCACTGTACTCCCTGAAAGAGGCCAGTCACTACTAAACGCATACGGCTGTGCTGCAGAAGCCACTCTGAAGAGACTGCATCCTGTAGGACTCCAGCTGTATGACATTCCGGACAAACACTCCGAGAGCGTACACAGCCCGTGACTGCCGGGGCCAGGGGAGGAAAGGCGGGCACCGCGGGGGTGCAGGGTGGTGAAACCGCTCCGCGTGACGCTGCACGGCCATCACACACGTCACTCTAACTTCGGCCAAACCCGTAGAAGGCACAACACTAAGAGTGAAGTGCCATGTAAGCTGCAGGCTTTGGTTGGCAATGAAGTCTCAACGTGGATTCACCGACTGTAACAAACACACCGCGCTGGATGGTACGGAAAGCTGAGTGTGGTGGTGGAGATGGGGCAAGTCTATGGGAATTCTCTGTATTTTCTGCTTTTTTTTTTTTTTTAAGTGAACCTAAAACTGCTCTAAAAATACAAAGTCTATTTAAAGGAAGAATATCCATTAATTAGAAAATAGCAACAGCAGTACAGGTGAACTTTTTCTTTTAACCTGTGTTTTACTCATTTTCTCTAGTAGAATGAATACCAATCACATGGTTTTTCACAGGGGTATGAACAATTCTGACACTACTTCATGTATATTCTAGGACTAAGCACGTAAATAAGTATATTGTGGATAATGAGAGCTCGGATTTTCACTGTTAGCAAAAGGAATTACATATAAGATTTAACAACTGACTTCTGGTCAGGATGGAGGCGTAGGTGGCACACTGTGCCAACTTGTACAACCAAAAGAAGGACAACAACAAGTTTAAAAACAAAAAATAACAATAATTGTCAGAAAATTGAACTGTATGGAAGCCCAACAACCAAGGAGTTAAAGAAGAAACATCCATCCAGACCGGTAGGAAGGGCTGAGACTACTCGCAGCAAGGCAGTGGCTGGAGGACTGGGCGGGGCTGAGGTTGGAAGACCTGGTGGTCCCACATTCGTGCCCAGATAAACCAGGAGGAACTGGGGAGTGAGACAGACCGCACAGCCCAGGGTCCCAGAGGGGAAATAAAGCCTCAAACCTCTGACTGAAAACTCCTGTAGGGGTTGTGGCTGCAGGAGAAACTCACAGCCTCACAGGAGAGTCTGTTGGAGAGACCCACAAGGTCCTGGAACATACACAAGCTCACCCACCTGGGAATCAGCACCAGAAGGGCCCGATTTGCTTGTGGGTAGCAGAGGAAGTGACTAAAAGCCACCGAGCAAGCGCCATTGCTCCCCCTTGGACCCACAGATGGTGCCACAACGCAGAGACGTGGGTTGCCCTGACCTGGTGAACATCTGAGGCTCTGCCCCTTACTATGTAACAGGCACAACAAGACAAAAAAAATGGCCCAAATGAAAGAACAGATCAAAGCTCCAGAAAAAATACAACTAAGTGATGAAGAGATAGCAACCTATTAGATGCACAGTTCATAATACTGGTAATCAGGATGCTCACAGAATTGGTTGAGTATGACTGGAAAACAGAGGAAGAAATGAAGGGTATGAAAACTGAAATAAAGGAAAATATACAGGGAACCAGCCGGGATGGGAAGGAAACCGGGACTCAAGTCAACCATTTGGACCAGAAGGAAGAAATAAACATTCAACTGGAACAGAATGAAGAAACAAGAATTCAAAAAAATGAGGAGAGGCTTAGGAACCTCCGGGACAACTTTAAATGTTCCGACATCTGAATCACAGGGGAGCCAGAAGGAGAAGGGGAAGACCAAGAAATTGAAAACTTATTGGGAAAAATAATGGAGAACTTCCCCAATCTGGCAAAGGAAATAGACTTCCAGGAAGTCTAGGAAGCTCAGAGTCCCAAAGAGGTTGGACCCAAGGAAGCACAAACCAAGGCACATCATAATTACGTTACCCAAGATTAAAGATAAGGAGGGAATCTTAAAAGCAGCAAGAGAAAAGGAGACTGTTACCTTACAGGCAAGAAAGGGCTTTGGTGTGCTTTGGGACACCATAGCAAAGGGCTTTGAAAATCCGCACGCACATTTATTTAAGGTTGCATATGGCTGTTCATTAGGCATATCGTACAGCTTGACCCTGAGATTCCCCAGTTGGAGGCTGCTATAAAGTATCCGAACACGAATATGGGGATTGAGAAAGCCATAGTGCCATTTCCCGAGAGTGAGGTATAAATTCTTCCAGTATTTTTTCTTGAAATATTTTCATGTAAAATGGTAGTATATTGAGGAGTTTTATTTTATTTTTACCCTCACCTGAGGACTTTTTTTCATTGCTGAGAGAGAAAACATCGATGTTAGAAACATCGGTTGATTGCCTTCTTGTACACGCCCAGACTGGGGCTTGCACCCTGACTGAGGATCAAACCCGCAATCAGGGTACGTGCCCTGACTGGGAATTGAACCCACGACCTTTTGGTCTATGGCATGATGCTCCAACTGAGCCATACCAGCCAGGACTGTTGAGGAGTTTTAGATCTCTAAATCAGGTAGGAAGGTCTTTGTGTTGATGTAAAGACTTACTTCTCATCCCTTCTTCTTTTTTAAACTTCACTGTAATGTGACTACAACCAGGTTAGTGAAATCAGATCAACTCTTGAATGAAATTGTGTTTATCCTTCCAACAAAGCATGTTGACTTCGTATGAAAGGTCAGCGCCCACATTTTAAATATTCCCTGGAAAACTATCTGACATGTTAAGTATTTCTGCTTAGAGAAATCACAACATACTTGGTTCTTCCAGTAACTCCGACCAAATGTGTAATCTGCTGACTCCACATGCCCCATATCCAACAGGCATGTCTGCTGGATAACAGAACACCTCAGTCATATCTCAGGCTGATTCTAAAAAATCTGGTCAATCCATCAAACGGGCCACTCTGCAGCTCCCATTCCAAAGCTAAGCCTGTGACTTAAGCTAAAGGGTGAGCAGGAGGTGGGCCTGCACTCCCCCTGCACTCCTGGCATCGCTGGCCACGCCCCAGCCTGTGGGGACCAGAAGGAAGGCAAGGAGAAAGATGCTTCATTAAGGGACAGCCCATGGCAAGCTGAGTCATCCTGTCTTTGGCTAACCACATCTCTTGTCCCTTCACATCCAGGTTTCTCAACCTCGGCACTATCGACATTTGGGGCCTGATAATCTCTCATGTGCGGCTGTCCTGGGCACTGGAGGGTGTTTAGTGTCATCCCTGGCTTCTACCCGCTAGATGCCAGTGCAGACAACCAAAAACGTCTCTGGATGTCCGGTGGTGGGGGAGGGGAGGAGAGGTTGTCAAAATTGCCTCCCCGTTCTCTCCACCCACTTGTAAGAACCACTGTCTTACAAAAAGACTACCAGGCCAGCGGTGTCTGTCCCCCTCTCCCCCAGCCGCACTGCTTCTTGGTCGGATGTTGACCAGCACGATCTAACGTCGTCTCTCTCTGTGCATGAGGCATCTAAATCTGCCTCTCTCACAGGGGGGCACGTTTGCTGCTTTTCTGAAAAGCCAGACTAAAATCCCAGTGCCCAGGAATGGAAGGTTGGATTCTGGCCCTATTTCCCATCCTCTAACCCCAACCTCAGGCCCTGCCCAGCAGGGGACCCTCTTGGGAGGGTTGACAAGATAGCTCTTTAAGCCTTAATCACTTTCCAAAGCGTCCTCTCAACCTTCCAGAAGAGCACCTCCAGCTGCCAAGGGCAGTGTAGTGGGAGGCCAAGTTAAACGGAGCCTCTTTCCAAGAGCAGAGGTCATCACTATTCAAAAATCTCGGCATTCTTGCCAGGTCCGGGGGGCCGGGGGTGGGGGGTGCAGCGGTGGCAGATGAGGGTGTAAGGGGAATAAATGGTAATGAGAAACAATACAATTAAAAAAATGAATTGGGGAACCAATCTCTGCATACAAATGCAGTAAAAAGTTAACATTTGGGGAATCTGAGTGCAAAGCACAGAGTAATTCTTTGTGCTACCTGTGCAACTTTTAAATGTGATATCATTAAAAAAAAAAAAAAATCCCTGAACAGGAATCTTATCAGAGTAAAATGTTCTAAAACTGAATTACAGTGATAGTTTCATAACTTCATAAATTTACTAAAAGTCTTTGAATTATACACCTAAAATGGGTGAATTTTGATACATAAATTATCTCAGTAATTTTTTTCTTAGAAAAAAAAAAGACCTCTGTATCCACTCGTACTGGAGGTCACACATGACAACAAGGCCAGTGCTACTGGAAAGAGGGCGCCGAGGAAGACACCCAGGAAGGGCTTGCCGCCCCTTGCAGAGAGCCCCTCTGTCACCCAGAGCAGTCTCGCACCTCCCTCCTCGCTCCGCCCCCCTCCCCAAGGGTCTGGTCACCAGTAACCTACTTTCTGGGATAAGCCTTCTTCTGTTCCTACACATTTTCCTCTGGACGGAGCATTTACACAGATTAAACACAAATTTCACGTGACCACAGGTTTTGGTAAAATATATTGTCATTAGTATACATTAGCTTTACTATTCTCAGCGTGTGAGAATAAAAATAATTATTACTCCACATAAGCTTATTCACAATCATCATAGTGAGACCATCAATACGCTTAATAAGAAGTACCAGTCGTACACACTGTAAACGCTACATTGTATGATATGTAATATATATCAAGCTCATACAGAAATGAGCTAGGGGGCAGAACGGGTAACATCTGCACACTTGGCCCAGTGGAGGATGAGGCACTGCACCACACTATGACCTGCAAGCTCAGCTCAGACGGAGAAGATGCCTAATGTTCAATGCCACCCAGAGCCTAAGAAAATTCTGTGATAAAAGAACCGTCAGAAGCCAACAAGGCTCTCCACCACGCAAGTGCTACAAGGGCCATGGTCCTCCGCACTCACAGGCTGGGTGCCCGAGCACCGTCCCTCAGACGCTGTCAGGTCAGACCACCCAGCCTCCTTCCCTTTCGGCCAAGAAGCCCAGACGTCCTAGCATCATGGGGAAGGTTGTGGGCAATAGCACCAAGTGAACCGGCTGCCAAAGGCCAACGGCCCCCAAAGCAGCGCTACCGCTTTTCAGGAATCTCAGATCCCCAGGAGGTGGTTAACCGGCCACGGAGATGGAGGACAACTGGGCAGCCCCACTGTTCTAGAGTCACCCTTACTGCTCAGCACTAGCACGTGCTAGCCCTGTAGCGAGCCCTTCACATACTTTACACACGCTAATCTCACAACTGCTCCGAGGCGGGTACGACAATTATCCCCCCATTTTATAGGCGGGGAAGCAGATTCAGGGGTTATCCAAGAGCCAGGAAGTGATGAGGCTGGGATTCCAAACCTGTCTGTGCTCCTTACCCTACACTGTCTGGAGGTGTGTAGAGTCATAAATCGAAGTCATCATCAGGGTCACACACTGAACTGCGCCTTTGTATAACCCGAGCTAGTTAACTAGAATCATATGCATCCCAGGTGTATTTTCAGTGGCTGTCTATCATCAAGTTCCAAAAGGCCACGAAGACCGAAAACACTTTGCACAATCCCATTTTCATAAAGTCAAACATTAACTAAATATACAAGCTGAAAGAGATATGACATCAAAGCACAAGGTTAGACTACAGAGGCACACTTCCAGTTTAGAAGAAATTAAGAACTAAATTACCTCAAGCCACAGAAATGAACCACAGCATGTATATATATATAAATATATATAAAAATGAACCACAACATGTATATATATAAAAATGAACCACAACATGTGTATATATATAAAAATAACTATAAACTTCGTAGGAGACACACTGGAAGTTCCTCTCAACACTGCCAAATGATAAGTATTTACTTTTCAAATTCAAAAAAATTAAACTGAGTCCAGTTTAGAGCACCCCTTATAATTACACGAGAGAGCCTGAGATACGGCAGATTCGGGGCTGGGCCACCAGAGCAAAGGGTTTTAAAGCCACAGGCTAGAGGTCCAATGTGCTCGGCCCACACCCCCGGCCCCGAGTGTGGGGCATCTCTGGCTCGTTCTGTTGAGAGAATCTAAGATTTGAAGGCTAAGGCAGGAGACCCCCCTAGAGAGGCCTGGAAGCGGCCCCCTGACAACCAACCCCGGTCAGCAGGCTAAAGGAGAGGTATTATCCATGCACAGCGTCCTCCGGGGCAATACCATGTCCTTCCCTAGCTGGGTACTCCAGGAAGCCAAGACTGGAGTGGACGTTCTCTCGAGAGTTCCTTGTTTCAGTCAGATGACAAGGTGCTGTGCTTACGGACACTGGACACAGAGGCATTAGGCCACCTGCCCAAGTCACACAGCAGGAGGGGACGGAGCCGGGACACAGCTTCAGGCAGTCTGCCTCTCCATATGTTGCCTTGGGCCCAGTCAGGACCCCGTCACGTACAGGCCCCCGAACTGCATCATCAGATCACCAAGTCTTAAAATCATTTTTAATTCTCCTGAGCACCTCAATTGTCCGGAGAGTGAGATCTCCAATAACTATTGATTATCATGTCTACGATGCATTTCCTTTCTTCCCCCCAAAACTTCCACTGCAGGCAATCAGGAGAAGGTACCGAGATAGAAGTTTCTGGAAGAATGGTAGGACTCAAGCCGCAAGTTACACAGCTGAGCCCTGGCCAGAACGCTACATTCCCCTCGATGAAACAGTTCTGGGGAGAGGGCACAGGCACACAACTTTACAGGAATTTATAAGGATGCTGCTGTTGTTGCTACCCGGAAGGCACACAATGTAAGTGCTTAAATGTCTCACCCAGTGTTGCTAGCAGCTTGAGTAAGACCCCAGCACACCGGTCTTCGCCCGCTTTCCCGCCACCGCCACCGTCTCACAGGAGGGTCAGCGGGAACTCCGTCACGGGGAGATGATCCCTGCAACCCAGGCGTTCTCTGGAAATCCAGCAATATGTACACCTCCCACGCCTCAGACGTAAGCTTGCTGGCCACCTGCACTGTGGCTTCCTTCATGTACTTTCGGAAACACGCTGGCCATCCTGGTAGCCTCAGAGCCCCAAACTCTCTTAACTGCACCGACACAAATACCACCTTTGTAAAATTCCAAACAATCACAGCCTTTATGTTCGCAGGGCAGAAAAGGCCAGCTTCTCATAAAATTTTCATGTCAGGTGATAACAGAACCCTTTTCCTTGCACTGTATGATGTCAAGCTGATTCGGTCACACAGCCCCGTCAGCTTTGGCTCAAGAAGGCCAGTGATGCCAAAACAGTGGAGTAAAAAATCCCATGGAGATTAATTCTTCTCCCAGAGCCATCTTATAAGAGAGTTTTAGTGACTATTTGGCCAAACATGAACAAGGAACAAATATCACGTCTGCAAATTTGAGAAAATAAAATGCTAATTTCTGCAAACCAAACGACAACAGTCTGAGAGAGTAAGGACTCAGAACTGGGCAACCACCAAAAGGGACTGATTCTCTAGCACAAGGCTTCTTACTTCCTCCCAAGTCCCAGTGCAATGGCACGCACCGCAAAAGGAAACAATATTTCCCTTCAATCTCCAGGGACTCGGACAGCAAAGAAACCTAAGGGTAATCCTGGCCGGGGAGCTCAGTTAATGGTTAGAGCATCCTCCTGACATGCTAAGGTTGCAGGTTCAATCCCCAGTCAGGGCACATACAAGCATCAAACAATGAATGCATGAGTAAGTGGAACAACAAATTGATGTTTCTTTCTCTCTCTCCAATCAATAATAAAATAAAATGAAATTAAATTAAAAATTTTAAAGAAGCCAATGTATATGACACTGCTAGAAAGCGGACCCAGTACCTGCTGCCTTTCCACACCTTCCGAGACAGGGAAGGCGAGGTCCGTGCCGACAGACCTCTGTTAGAAACCATTCCCCGGCGTGGCGAAGCGGTGCCCTGCGGAGTCTGCCCGGCTTGGAACAGCTGCAGAGAGCCTGGCACTGATGCCTCCCGAGTGCCGGTGCTGGGGAGGGGCTGCAGGGGCCTGCCTTATCATCCCAAACAACCTCATGCAGGCATATGTAAGCCGTAATATTTGACAAAGCAAGCTGGCAGGCTGTAAATATCAGTCAAGGATGAATAAAAATCACTTCACATCAAGAGTCAGTGACATAGAGTTATAAAAAACTCAACCCAAAGCATTTCATAGAAACCTCCTCAGACGCACACACACAGACTCCACTCAGAGATGCCCAGCAGAGGGTGACCCAGAATCTGTACCGATATGGGCTACAGCCAAACCCGAGGCGGCCAACGGATGAACAGATGGAGACGTTCATCTTCTACCAGCACCTGGTCTGTGCACCCGAGGGCGCAAGGCCTTCTTCCCTCATACCTTATGTCTCGTAGAAGGTTTGGAACTACTGTGTTCTTGGGAGCTTGGCCCATATCTGTTTCCTTAAAGAATATCCAGACAGGAACACTTCTGTTCCTAGAATTAGGATTGGAAATTACTTGACACGAACAAGGGGGCGAGCAGGAGGAGATGACTGTCTAATTTCAAGTGATTCCTAGGTACCAGGCGCTACACACAATGTTCTGTACATGCTTATTATTCACCAAGAGTCACTCCTCAAGAAGGCTCCCTGACCACCCCATCCAAAACTGCCCTATCACGTGTTCTCTCAGTGCAAGCCCATTTACTATCTTTATAGCGCTTAGCATCATCATACATTACTTTAAATTTGTCTACTTGCTTATGCACTAAAAGAGAATTTATACAGTTTGTCCTGCTTACCGCAGCAGCTCCAGCCTGCTGAAAGGTGCCTGGCATACAGCAGGCCCTTGCAAATGTACGATCTCATCTAATGCACACCAGTGCCCCATGAGGTACTGATAACAGAGGGAATGGAGCCTGAGGGAGGTTAAGAGGCTTGCCAAAGACACTCCAACTAGGAAGTGACATCTGACTGCAGAGCCTGCGCTCCTCTTTTCTGTGCCACGCACAAACTTCCCTAGAGACCCCATTCGCAAAAACTTTTCCACCACAACGGTTTCCACACATCCCAAGTGGTAATAAAGGTTACTAGGAGAACGTGGACTGTATCGTGAAGTCGATGCGGGTCAGCAGGAGGAGACTGCTGTGTGGCTGTGCTAGCAGGGTGCCCTTGGTCCCGTGACTGGGGGAAGAATAAAAATCTAGGAAGTTGCCCTGGCTGCTGTGGCTCAGTGCACTGAGTGCCAGCCTGCAAACCAAAGGGTCGCCGGTTGGATTCCAAGTCAGGGCACATGCCTGGGTTGCAGGCCAGGTTCCCAGTAGGGGGCACACAAGAGGCAACCGCACATTAATGTTTCTCTCCCTCTCTTCCCCTCTATAAATAAATAAATAAATAAAATCTTAAAAAAAATCTAGGAAGTTGACTGAGTAAGGATATGATGATGTCTTATTAGGGAATAACTCCAGTGAACACTGAAAATGATATCAGACAAAAACTTGGAGTTTATTTGAGAATACCCCATGGGATCCGTGAGTAAGTACCACATAGTCTCCGTCGGCTTTCTTAGTGTGAGATTTTAAGTCCTAGAAGACAGGGCTGTCCCTTACTTATACTCCTGCACAGAGTCCCATACGGTACCCTATGCATGAGAATGCCTACCCGTCAAAACAGTTTCACACCTGGAGGAATCCCAGGCCTGCTCTGCTCTGCTGTCCCAGCCACAGGACAAGAATCATTCATCAGGGCTCTGGAGTCCCTACGAGTGTTCAGATTGGTGGGGAGGGTGAGCGGAGGGAGGGTGCTTGTGTAAATGAACACTTGCCCAGACGTGGCTCTAACAGAAACCCTGACTAAGGATAAACCTTGTTTTTAAAGAAGGCTGCCCTAGTTTCCCGTTGGCACTACACTTTAGGGGGCCAGATACTTTCAACAAGGTTTTTTCTGTTGGGATGGAGGAAGAGGCAGTTAAGGCACAATGCTCCCTTATTTTTTAAGACCGAAGATCAAATAGCTCTGATAAAAAGCAACACCCCTCCAGAAGAAACACGGTGAGCTGGGAAAATGGTACAAAAGAGATGGCATCTGCCATGGCTCCCCATTTATGTGTCCACAGCTCACAGTATCGCTTAGTACAGACGCAGAGGCTTAACGACTCTCCGCTGGTAAGACTGCAAACTACATGAGTGCTCACACATCAGGACAGCCCGTTAGACAAAACCAACCGTAGGCATGAGGACTGGGACCTTCGTTCTTCTCTCCCAACACTGGAAGGCTGCACAGCTGCTGACACACAGTTCGTGTCTGTTAGTGACTGATTCGATAATGGACATGGGACAGTCAGCCAACAGGAACTCTGTCAGGGGTATGTGGTCCTAATCCAGTCATTCTCTGAGGATCTAGCAATATTTGTATCACTAACAACAGAGATGGATACATCAGTGTTCCTCTAATTGCTGCTTCTCCCAAAGGATTTAGAGATGTCATCTCCATAAGAGGAGAACACGGCCAAAGAAGGGAAAAGGTTGGGTGCGCTGAGCCATGCTGAAGGGAACGAAGCTCTGATAAAAGGGCCCCAGGCTGTAACGGGGGAACTGCCCTGGAGCAATACCGCTCCTCTCCACCAGGGCCTTCTTTCCAGATTCTGGGTGCACTGCATTCACTCTTTAGAATAGGCAGTGGGCACATAAAAATCAAACTGCATCGCTAGGTTTCTTTCTCTCACTTTACCGTTGGAGGAACTAGGACACCACAAAAAACAACAACAAACAAACACTTTCCCCAAGCAGACACCAAGACAAGCAGGATTGTATTTGTTTCATAATCCTTCCCAAAACTACCAGGCAGGGTTTAATAAAGACCCAGATGTCAGATCTAGGGGGAGAGCTGAATACATCTAAGTGTTTCAAACATAAGGTAAGTACAGATTCTGATTCACCAGCTTTGACTATATGCAGCCGAGAACTAGAGTACAAAACTCTACTTTGTAAAGAACAATTAATGAAATAGACACGAACCATCCATGACTCTCTCCTCCCCAGTGGCCTTTGTACGAAAGGAGCACGTGCAGGCGGCTCCCGAGCGGCACAGGAGCTGCCACCAGCGGCCTTGACCCTGGGTCTGGATAAGAGCACTGACCCAGAATGCCTGAGCCAGGCAGTTCCTTGAGAGCACAGAAACTCAAGGATCACCCTTTGCATCAGGATCCACATCTCAGCCATACTCCGCAGGGAAGCCCTCCAGACCTGTCAGTTCCTTCCCAGCTACTGTCTTTGGAATGTAGTCCAGCTACAACTGGGCTCTGGTTTTTAAATACACTCTGTGCCCATTAACTCTTCCAGAGGAACCTTCCCAGTCTCTTCTAAAGTTTCTCCTCACAACCGCTTTTTGGTTGGAATGTGGTATGCTCCAAATACAGATTTCTGGTACCTTTCCAAAGTTGAATCATTCGAAACCCTCCCCCCCATACATAGAAATATATCCTTCCAGCATCATTTGACCGAAGTGTAAAGCAACCTGGTTGGCCTCCATGCATCCGATGGCATCTTCCAAGAGTGAAAACTCCACGCAGACATAGCCATAGTCGTAACCTGGGGACAGCATTTAAATACAGACGGGAGTGGTGTTAGTGCCTTGCAAACACAAAGACAGACTTAAACCCCCTGTTTCTGAACCCCTTAAAAACACAAGCCCTCCCAACTAGCCCCGCCCTCCCCTATACTAGGCAAAGCTGCTACCCCCCAAACAGAAAAAAAGTACTGAAGGAAAGTCTGGATGTTTCTGGACTTTGAGAGTCATTCCAAAAAATGACTTTTCCTATTAACCAAGAAGATCCTCTGCCCTCTTAGCAGCGATGATCGGGGGAGGGTAATCCCACAGAAAATTCAAGTGGAGACCCAAAACAGTTTAACCACAGGCCGAATCTTCTGGAAAAACAGTCGACAAGAATAGGAAAGTATCCGAGAAAAAAAGGTATCCCAAGACAGGAAGTAGAAGTAATTATCCCAAAGCTGTGCTAACAGTCACCACTTTTCAAGCAGAAACCACCTTAAAGACAGAAGTGTGGACAGACTGAGGCAACTATTCTGTCTGGATACCACAGGAGGCTTCTGGTTGGCCGGGGACAGACCATTTCAGGTCTCCTTTTTTCCTTCTTTCAACTCAAGTCACAACCCAGCTAAACCCTTACGAAAGGAAGAAGGCGGAAAAGCATAAAGAGGCACCAAGAGCGGGTCCGGAACTGCGCCCACGCACAGAGCCTGGAGGTGGGGCAGGCTGGGGGAGCTGTCATTAGCAATCAGCACACACTGAGGAGTGGTACCTACCATCAGTCACAACACACCCTTCGCCTTTTTCCTGATCAAGCGTCATCCTTGGCTCTCATGACCCATGAGACGGCAAAGTCATGGGATTTACAGGCTGCTGAACTCTACCCCAGCCGACCCACCCTCTGTCCCTTCCCGGCTGTGCCAGCATCCGACTACGAAAACGCACCGGTGTTCAGTGCAATGCTCCGCGAGGGGCGCCCACGCCTCCCCCACTGCCTCGCAGGGCAGAGAAGCTCCCTGTTACGGGTCACAGTGCACAACTGGAACAGAGAGGAAAAGGTGTGACTTGTTCAGGTGAGAAACAAAACTCAGGAAAAGAAAACAACACAAAACTGGGACAATGCTGAGCACAAGGTGTAACAACAGGAAACTGCTAGTACTGATTTAAGGTATCGAAGGCAAAAAGTCAAATCAAGTCACATTAAATTAAATTATTAAGAAACTAGGGCAATGGAAAACACAACTTAAAAAGGAGATCAAAGTTAGTAAAATGGGTTGGATTCATTGTCAGTGGAATGAAGGGCCTGAAATGTTTTATTAAGCTGTAAGTTACGATTTGTTAAATACTTCAAGTTCTTTATGGAAAGTTACAGTGGTATGAGGTGATTACTGCTCTGAATTTTTTAGGAAAAGACCAGGAAGAATAAAAGAAAGCCGCTAGAAATCTCCAATTTTCTACCTGATTTCACAGTTTCAACCGTAACCCCTGTAACCTCCATTTAAACTTACCACAAAATCAGCCTCTTCTGATTAGTAACTTTGAAGAAATGAAACTAGTTTAGAGAAACAGTGTGTGTATTTGTATATATCCTATTAACAACAGAAACTGTTTCGTTACTTGATTCCTTTCAAGTGGACTCTCTGGATCAAACTCAGGGCACAGCTCATCCGTAAAACATTCCGCATCGTGCAAAGGGCTCTGTGCGTTTTTGGGAAACACTGTGGAACAGCAGGAAAACCAAGGTGCCTTTTGCCACTGAGTAGCCACTGCAGACACTCAAGTGCACGTCCACACTCAGAAAAGGGGCAGCCATGAGGGAGCAGGGGTGCTCTCCACTGTGTCGACGCCCGCCACGCACGCACGAGGGAGCGTCCAGGAGTGTGGGAAACCACCCATAGCCGGTGAAGGAAAACAGGAACCAGCACGGAACTGGCAAAGCCTCGAGTTTCCTTTCTATGCTACAGAGGTGACTACTGTGGCCCAGAGGAGCGCGCAGAATCCATATGCAGAGACAGAGAGAGAGAGAGACAGAGGGAGAGGGAGAGAGAGAGAGAGGATCCATGACAATGTGCACACTGTGCTGAAGGACAAGCAGATACTAGAGTCACTGGGAAGGAAAAGGTACGGTCTGCAGGAGACACTAAGAGAATCGAATAGCATCTTTATACATCAACCCTGTAATACTGTATGTTGACAATGTACTTCAGATTAAATTCACAAATCCAATGCTCTGCTCAATTTCTTACGCCCATACCATTAGCTAACAAAGAACAACGGGAATTTAATTATAATGCCTAAAACTTAAAAAATAATAATAAGAGTTTAAAAAGTACATACTCTTGATCCAAGGCATTTTGTGTATCCAAGATGTATGGTTTACCACAATGATTTTCAGTAATTAACAAAATTGATGATAATACTAAGCAATACTTACATAGCACTCGCTGCTGCAAGGCTACAATCAAAATACTTTACAGATATTAACTGAATCCTCACAAGACTATCTCATGAGGCAAGTATTACTAACCACATTTTACCCAGGGAGAAGCAGGCAAAAAAAGAGCAGTGATTTGCTCCAAGTCACCAACAGTGAGTAGCGGTACTAGGCGTCAAACTACCGTTTCAGAAGACTGGAACTGGCCCATATGAAATCCATCACTCTAACACCTTATACGCACTTCCAATTCTCCTCCCTTCAACTATGCATACGAGTTGCTGATTTATGGTAAGAAAGATGAAACGAAGACACACACTGAGTATTACTCGGTAAATCTTAGAAAGCTGCCATTATGGTTCTATTTTATTTAGTTCACCACCTGCACCAACTGGTTTTATATATTTAAAAAATATATATATATTTTTTTTGGTTTATATTTTCAAGTAGTTTTCGAAGTCCAAAATTAATCCTAGGGCTGCTTCCTCCTTGATGGTTCTCTGGGCCCAGGGTAAGCTGTTAGGAAATTCTCACCCTTATTCATTTTTATTTCACTGACAGTAACAACGCCTTCTGAGCACAGTGGATGGGAGTGTCCTTGTCCTCGGAGAGCTCAGTCTAATAAAAGTTATGACAAGTAGGTACCCTGGCTGGTGTGGCTCAGTGGACTGATTGCTGGCCTGCAAACCAAAAGGTCATGGGTTCAATTCCCAGTCAGGGCATGTGCCTGGGTTGTGGGCCAGATCCCTTGTTGGGGCTGCACAAGAGGCAACCAATCTCTCACACATCAATGTTTCTCTCCCTCTCTTTCTTCCTTCTTTCCCCTCTCTCTAAAAATAAATAAATAAAATCTTAAAAGAAGTTATTCTTTTCTAAGTGGAGCTGTAATTGACAAACAACGCTGTATTAGTTTTGGGTGTACAACAGAATAATTTGATGTATGTGTAAACAGCAAAATGATGCATTTAGTTAACACCTGTCACCACGCATAGGTATAAATTTTTTCTCACGATGAGAACTTTGAAGACCTACTCTCTTAACAAGATGGTCACCATGCTGCACACCACCTTCCTGGGACTCGCTTGTCTCTCTCGGAATGGAGCCGAAGATCTTGCCCAATTTTTGTTCACTTCAAAACAAACAAAAAACCTACAGAGCAGCCATGAGGAGGAGAGGAACCTTCACAGGTCTGCTCTCTTCCCCAGCTCGGAACACTGCAGGCTGGCAGGAAAAATGGTGCAGGCCCGGCAAAAGGGTCACCCAAGAGAGGAGTAGCATGAAATGCTGCAGCAAACTGCGCACACACAGAGATGATCGAGGAACAAGAGAGGCCCCGGATCGGGGGTGAGGACCTCTTTGCCCTTCCGTATCCCCAGCACGAGCACAACACCTGGAGCAGAGTAGCACTCAGTCAGTGATGTCTCATCAATTATGATGAGTGTGCCCACTGGAGTGACACACGGGAAACATAATTTCCAGAGTTCTTTCCATACACAGGCAGAAGCTATAACTAACTCCCCACATGCTCCCAGTCAAGCCACCACTCTCCAGGCCTGGGTTATCCCATATTCCAAGTAGCACTGACGCTAACTCCTTGGCGGGGAGCATGAGACAATGCATTTCACTGCCCCTGTGCTTCTGTGACATAGTACCGTCAGACAGCTGCCTCCGTGCTGCAGCGAAAATTTTCACGCTGATGCATTTCCTTGCTAATTTCTAATGTATGCTAAGAATATTCTGCTTCTCCCACAGGCTACAAAGCTATTTTCATTTTGAGTGGGAAGAAAAATATGGCCCATAGACATTTTCCCCACTGCCTTGGCCCTAGTGCAAAAGAGGGAACAACCTACCACTGTTCTAGGGGACTCGGAAAAGGTTCCACAAAGACAGCGGCTTTGGAGCCAAACCTGGGCAGGATGCGAGCAGACTGCACGGGCCCAGTCCCTCGCTTACTCCAGAAGCGAACTAGCATCCAGAGAAGGGCCAGCAGGAGGCATTTTGTGAGACTCGCACCTTGACCAGACCACGAGCCGAGGCCACTTATGTCCTGTAACAGAGAACTGATGTCCAACTGAAGGCACAAGCAACCAACCGGATCCAGTTTGGGGATCCCCATCTGTGGTATCATCAAAAGATATTTCGTCTTTGTTCTAGTTTCTTGGCACAGAATTTCTAAAAGTCTTGGAATTTCCTGAGTGATAGAAGTGATATGAGTGTCTTTTGTTCTAATGAGGTGATTCGTGGCAGACAGACAGACTGATTAGAAGCCTGGAACTTTTAACCTCACCCCCATCTTCCAGCGAAGGGAAAGGGTCTACAGATTGAGCCAATGATCAATGGCTAATGACTTAATCGATAATGCCTGCCCAATGGAACCTCCATAGAAACCTCCAAATAACGAGATTTGGAAAGCCTCCAGGTTGGTGAAGAAACCCATGTTCCGGGTCCTTTCTAAACCCATGCCCCTCTGCACCTCCACACCTGGTCCTTTGTAATAAACTGCCTGAGTGTTTTCCTGAGCCCCATGAGCCCTTCCGGCGGCAAAGTATCGCAGCCAAAGGAGGGCAGTGAGAACCTCCAACAGAAGTGTGGGTGACCTGGGGGTCTGGAACACGGGACTGGCATCTGAAGTAAGGACAGCCTGGCCCTTAAACCTATGGAGCCTGATGCTAACTCTGGGAAGTTAGTGTCGGAACCGAACTGAATTACAGGACAACCACTTGGTGCCGGAATTGGGTGGCAAACACTGCTTTCCACGGACGCCATTCTGAAACACGTTCAAGCCTCCGCCTCTCAATTTCCCTGAAGTTTGGCCCCCAGCCGGCTTTCTGCCAAGTTCAACAACAAACACTACCATAATCAGCTACCTTACAGGTAGCACTTGTCCTCCAAGCAGCCATTCTAAAATACAGACCATTTTCAATTAAGGTTTCTCCCCCAAAGTTCCATTTCATCGGATAGGCTTGTACGTCTCCCAAATGTACTCATTATCTGATATAAAAGGTGAGCACTTCTGAGGCTTTGATATTAGCCCAAAAGCTAAAATGAAAATTTTAAATTTTCTAACAAATATAGAATTTTAAATTACTTACAATGATACAAACAGCAAAACAGAAAACTCTTCTCCCTTAACATAACACCACTGCATGGTTTTAGAAACAAAAATGAAGCCTGAAGTACCATTCTGTGCCAAACTTCTTGGGAGGTTCTGCTCATCCAGTGTTTCATTTCCAGAGTGTGCACATGCGTGCTGACTCCATACACTCCAGGGCTGAAGGAACACTTCTCAACATTCAGACAAGTATCTGTGCTGCTGCCAGGCATGCTTATAGCATGGTGTGTGATGCGGGCCCACATGACCAATGTTTTCTTCTTTGATTTGGAGGCAAGCAAAGGCAGGAAATCATTTAGTCTGTGGCACGGAGCCAGCCGAGGGGTCCCGAGGAAACAATTAACGAAGCTGCACCGAGCAGCGATGTTTCTGCTCTGCCACCATCTCGCAGGAATACTTGAGTCGCCGCTCTAAGTGGTACTACCCAGTCCCTTGGCCTCAGCAGAGCTGTCAAGCACTGGACCACAGCTCCCCTGCCCCAGCCCTTGTCACAAGGGATTTTGTAACATGCATTCAACAATTGCGACAACCAACTTCACCTCTGATAAATGCAAAGCGCACCTGTGGGCACTCAAATCAGACACAGAACGCAGAAGTGGTTGTGTTTGTCCTGCTCCTCCTGCTCCTAAAACAACGGAATGAACTGCAAAAGGTAGAGATCAAGCCCACGAATAGGTTTTCTTTCTCTTTCTAGGCCAAACCTAGTTTTTAAAATAGTGGTAAAAAAAAAAAAAATAGCAGGAGGCCCAACAAAACCAAGAGAAGAGAGAATACACAGCCAAACTGACATTCTTCCAACAGGACTAGGTTCCCAGATGAACTGCCACCATTTCCCCATCCTGGTGCCCGAGGTGCACTTTGAGGCAGTTTCAGACCACGCTGAACATCTCAAAGAGCTCAGGACCATCAAAACTCCAGGGCGGCGGCGCAGCCGTCTTTGCATAGGAACGAATGACAGAGAAGCCTCCCCGACACGAGACTGGAACAACCAAGACCTTTCTCTCTGGGAATTTATCAATTCTATAACCCAAATAAGTTTCAGAGGGTGAAATATTCTTTTCTAAACTTCCAGTGGGGCATCCACAACAGAATAGTCATGGAAGTCATGTTATGAAGTATACACCTGAAATTTATGTTCTTAACCAATGTTACCCCAATAAATGTAATTTTATAATAAAAATTAAAAAAGATTTTATTTATTTATTTTTAGAGAGAGGGAGAGGGAAGGAGAAAAAGAGAGAGGGAAACACCAATGTCTGGTTGTCCTTCCTGCACCTGGTACTAGGGACCTGGCCCACAGCCCAGGAATGTGCCCTGACTGGGAATCGAACCCGTGACCCTTTGGTTGGCACTCAATCCACTGAGCCACAGCAGCCAGGGATAAATTTCTAAAAAATAAAAATATGCATTGGAACAGAGGTGCAAGAGCCTTCCAGAGAGCACACAACAAAGCCAGGGCCACCTCCGTGCGCTCTTCTCCACATCTCGCGGAACCAGCCCGACACCCACGGAGTCCTGCTTTCTTTCTGTCTCGCCTCTCTAAAACTCAGGGGACATCACTAACAATCATTCTCCTACCAGTGACTACCTCCAAACATTCCTTTACACTTCTTTTTTAATCCTGTTGCCTCTAAAAGTCCACTTCTTGTCATTCTCTGGTAACTTTAAGATTAGAAATAACCAAACACTTTTCATCAAGTTATCCATAGTAGTAAATTCTTCAAACTTTCAGCCAAAAAGAACCCATAACTCCCAGATTCCCTTACAAAAACTGAATTACAAGGTATTGTGGCCTATTCAGAAGAAAAATACAGAACCCATATCCATTTTCCACAAAAACCAAAGACCTTTACAGTCAAAGATTATATTGTTTGTGTTCACCAGCATATCATCCGCATTTCAACACTAGTGTACTGGTTGGATGAATGAGCCACGTACAGGATGAGGCAAAAGTAGCTTTACAGTTGTTCATATGGAAAATAAGACAACAATAAATAATAATACAAGAATAAACTGTGTTTTGCATACTCGTAAATGTAAACCTACTTTTGCCCCACCCTGCATTTGGCAGGTAACATCAAAGAATGAATTATTAAGTCTTTCAAGATTGCAGAGGGCCATTTCATTTAAAAAGATGAAAATATAACAACATACTTTATGGATAGCATAACCGAGACCAGGGACAACTACTGAACTCTACCAGAAAGGTGTAAGTGCCAGAGACCATTGGCATCTGTGCTGAACTCTGTTAATGTTCACTATACTCATGAAAATACTTTTAAGAAGTCAACTTTTATATGACTTGTCAACCAACTTTCAAAAAGGTGTATTTTTAAAACTAATATATAATTCACATATCATAAAATGCACCTTTTTAAAGTGCGCAGTTCAGCCCTAGCTGGTGTGGCTCAGTGGACTGAGTGAGTGGTAGCCTGAGAACCAAAGGGTCGTGGGTTCAATTCCCAGTCAAGGCACATGCCTGGGTTGCGGGCCAGATCCCCAGTTGGGGGTGTGCAAGAGGCAACCACATATTGATGTTTCTATCCCCCTCTTTCTCCCTCCCTCCCCATCTCTAAAAAATAAATCAATAAATCTTTAAAAAAATAAAATAAGGCAAACCCCAAGTAATTCTAAAGATAACTAAAACTAACACTAGTTCCGGCACCTCCCCCAGGCTCACCTGATTCCTCCGGCGCAGCACCATGGGGTTTCTCTCTAGGTGTGTTACTCCCCGTCAGCCCCGGGGTCTGTCCACTGACTCCCCCAGATTCACCCGGCCCAAAAAATGCCTCTTCGCTTCCCATTCTTATTTTTAAAGCTCAGCCACCTTTTCTTAGGCTCATCTGTAACCATCCCCCCAGGTCTGATATCACCCCTGATAAGAGTCCCAGCTGAAAACAGCACCTTTTGCAGTTTTAGACATGTGACAAGTAAATGTGTTATTTCTCAATTAGCCGGTGGTCAGTTTTTTCCCTAAGAACTAAAATTGTTCCTTGTCTAGTCTGTAAATGACAAAAATACTGCAAAATGTGTTTGCATTATTCGGCTCTAATTTATTTTTTCTAATGCTGTTCAGCTACGGCGTCTTTTGCGGCTCCATTTGGGATGCTGTAAACTGTACGTGACTGGTGCCATCGGCGTTGATCCAGTTCGAGATGGATTTCTGCCCCTAAACTGATAGAGCATCTCAGCTCTTTCTTCCTTTTCTTAAGGAAGGCACTTCTGTTTTGTCAAGATAGAGGTATAAACTCAAACCATTTCAATTGTGAAAAATAAAAAGATACAAGCCTGTTACCCTGAATAAATGCAGAGAGTATAGGGCATCTCTAACGCAACATCACTTTCAATCTAACCAAACGCTTGGGTAGGAGGCCAAGTGACCTGGTGACTGCAAATGCCCACCTCCCGTGAAGAAATCTCCTTCCTAGGGCTACGGAAACCACCGCCCGGCTCCAGGAACACTGACGGGGTCACAGCGCAGCACCGCGTCCGCCCTCGAACACCCCCTCATTAGCCTCCAACTTCCCAACAGCAGTTAATGAAACAGTCCGAAAATAACTCTGTAGCACTGCAGTTACTACAGGGTTACATTCTACGTTTGAGACTTATTAGGAAACAATCCAGGAACTATACAAAGTTTGCTTAAATGACACAGTTCCTTTGGAAACCAACCACAGGAAGCTTACAGACTGTACAGTACGCAATCCCACCTAAAAGCCAAGAGCACGCAGGTCTGCAGGCACGTTGCAGAGACCCTGTGAGAACGAGGGTGTGCAAGGCCACGGCAAGGCCTCCGGAAGCCGTGAGCTCCCCAGCACAAAGCACTCTGTCGGCTCCGCCCAGCCCTGAGCAGTAGAACTGATGCCAGGCGGGCTCCTAAACCTCACAAGCGTTCTCTGCTTACAGGTGAGTCTCTTTTAGAGTAAAAAGCACAGTCAATCTAACAGCAGTGGTTTTCACAATCCAGGGCACATCAAAATCCCATGGAGGGCCTGCCAGCGCAGAGGTTGCCGGGGCCTTGCTCCCAGGGTTTCTGACGGGGGGCGGGGCTGAGGTGGGGGGACACTGCCAGACTGGACCCAGCGCGTTGGGAACCAGCGCTCCACAGTCTGCCTGTTGACAGAAGCTGTTCATTGTAGTCTTTATCTTGCAAGATTTCTGCTGATTGTTTAAAAAGAAAATACATCAGCTGTATGCCAGTTTTTCAATTTTTAACTGGAAATCATTTCAAAGTTACCAAAAAGTTGCAAGAATAATAGTACAAAGAACACTTATATGCTCCTTATTCAGATTCATCTACGGATACATTTTATGTTTGTATTTTATCATTATTCTCTTCCTCCCTTCTCCATATACATGAAATTTTTTCCCTGAACCATAAGAAAGAAAGATGCATACATCAGGGGCATTTACTCCTAGAAATGTCAGTGTGTATTTCCTAAGAATAAGGACGCCCTTTCACATGTAACCACAGTAGTCACCAACTTCAGTGCATTTAACGTCGACACATCACTTCCAAAGCCAATAAATGGAGCAACTCCATCGCACCCCCAAGCCCTCTCCTGCTTCCACTTCACCGTCAGCCCCTCCCCCAACACCCTGACAATTACTGTTTTCTATTCCTACAGTTTTGACTTTCCAGAATGTCGTATAAATGGAATCATACAGCATGCTGTCTCTTAAAAAACGACAATCAGCACACTGCCCCTCTCAGGAGCACCACCACACCGTTCCAACGCCCACCCAGAGCCCCACCCCCAGGCACGTTACCTTGGCCCTTCTCTCTCCTGAGCTCCAAGGGCCCTTCTTTTGTCTCTGTAACTTCTTTCCTGAGCCCATTTCTTCTATGGCTCACTTCTACCTCTGTGACTTTTAAAATAAACTTTCTTATAAAAATAAAAATAAAAAAAATTACGATCAAATGCATGTAATGTAAAATGCACCATTTTAAAGTGTCAAAGTCAGTGGCTTTAAGTACATTCACCATGTTATGTGACCGTCACCGCCATCTGGATCCAGAACATTTTTCCACCCCAAAAGGAAACCCCGGACCCTCTTCTCCAGCCCCTGGCACCTACCGAACTACCAACCCACCAATCCACTTACTGTCTCTATAGATTCTCTGTTCTCAGCATAGCGTACAAATGGAATCACAATATGTGGTCTTTTGTGTCTGGATTCTTCCACTTAGCAAGTTCTCAAGGTTCCCTGAAGTTATAGTACGTGTAAGTACTTCATCTCTTTTTATGTCAGCACGTAACTTTTTGAGCAGTTACTTTCATGCAGCACAGTGCCTATGAGATTCACCCATGTGGTCACACGCATGAGTAGTTTCTTCATTTTTATTGCTGACAAGTGTTCCACTGTATGTATATACAAGAGTGTGTTTGTCCAGTCACCAAGACCTCTCACTCCTGGTACTTTCCCGGCAATATAGTCATGTAACTCAAGGTAATTTACAACAATGGGGTTCTGATACATTTGAAGATGGCAAAAGAAAAACTCAAATATGTACAACATATGTAGGTTCACAGTCCCTTATGTGTAACTCCAAAATTAAAAAAAAATCCCTTAAATATCAAGTTTTTTGGTAAATTTTCAGTGAGGTTATCTGGACACAAATCCCAACTTCCATGATACTAAGTCTCTTTATAGCCTTTTTTTTAGTCCTCTTAGTGAGAGCAGTCATATATTTTGCTGTAGAAATATTATGTCTGATATACATCCGACTAGGGAATATAATTCATATATGATCTATGCACTGCATTACCTTTCCATATTCAGAAAAATTTATAAACTCATCTGACCCTGCAGATTTTGGATCAAAGTTGTGGCCTCGTACTTACACAACTCCGTATGAGACAAAAATTCAACTGCTAATGACTGGTCAGTGAGCAGGCATTCGCTTCTGTTACAGGCTAACTCCCCATTAGGTAAACCAAGCCATGAACTCTACCCCTCAACACCCTGCTTACAAGCAATATCCGTTCTGCATGGTCTTTGCAGGTTATGATATAGTCTTAAAAAATTGACTGTCAATTACAAAATCACTTTTTCTACTGAAATTCACACACAATCTTTTTAAAAATAAATGTTTCTCTGGCTGGTATGGCTTAGTGGACTGAGCGTTGGCCTGTGAACTGAAAGGTCATCAGTTCATTCCAGGTCAGGGCACATGCCTGGGTTCGGGCCCCATCCGTAGCTGGGGCATGCAAGAGGCAACCAGTCAACGTTTCTCTTGCACATCGATGTTTCTCCCTCCCTTCCCCTCTCTCTAAAAATAAATAAATAAAATCTTTAATAAAAAAAGCAAATGTTATAGTTCGTAGAACACATGACTGTTTCACGGCACACTCTTCAGCAGACATGTAAGACTGCACGGCCGTGACGCTCCCATTGTCCCTCAGTGCCCCCACCTCAGGAGAGGTCACAGCTGCTCCATATACAGCACAGACACACTCACTCCACGTGTACCGGGAGCCGGGCAGTGCCAGGCAGAGCACGCAGGAAAAGGGATGGACCAAGACAAACAACATCCTGCCTCATGAAGCTAACTCTCTGGCCGAAGGAATAAGACACACAAAACCACTGAGAAAAGTATCAGCAATGAGTCCTATGGCGATAAACTAGGATATAATTTAAAACGACTGAGAGGTGATTTCAGGTTGGGACGGTGAGGCAAGGCCTCTGAGAGGTGAGACTGAAGGCAAGAACTGAACCCCAGAAGACAAATGAGGATCAGAGGGAAGAGCGGGCCCAGGCCCCGACAGAGAACAAGGTCTGCACCCGTCAAGGGCTAGAGAAGAGGGCGGGAAGGCTCGAGCGCAACAAGAAAGGTGGAGAGCAGCACAGGACGAGGTCCCGCAGCCCAGGGCCAGCTCATGCGGGACAGGGGGCTGGGGATTTCTTCCAAGTGAGGACATCAGGGGCTTTCAGGCATGGGCGTAACATGATCTAACTGGTATTTGAAAAGTTCACTCTACTTGCCACACAGAGATGCAATATGGATAACATGGGACTGGTAATCCAATCCTTTCATTAAAAAAAAAAAAGAAATATATATATTTAATACAAATATACATTAATATATATACTTAATATATTATCACTTCATATAATAAAATGCCAAGACACGACTGCATTTCCTGAAGGTATGTATTTCTTTAAACCAATGTCCTGAATGATTTCACATGTGTGCCAATGTTTCTGGTTGGCCAGCTATGAGTCTAATAGCTACCACAGCCAGCAAACTTAAGAACTTCCTTTGTGGACGCTTTACATTGATATTAAGTTTTATTCAGCTAATAAATCTGACAATATAAATAGAAAGTCAATATGTACTAAAGAAATGAAGAGTTTAAATTGCTGTTATTAAACATCAAGACGTCTTTTCTTTCCTAAATATACCAATTCTTAATGAAAGCAGTTCATAAAACAAGATCAAAGCTGAGATTATTACCCTATTATAGTTAAAAAACAACTGTAGCCTATACATTCTACTTCAGTTCCCAAAGATAACAGTAAATCAGGAAAATGTATATGAGACATGGGCAAAAAAACCCCAAACCAAAAAAATTAAGTCAAACGTGCAAGAACAACAGAACTCCTAAGTTGTGTTTCCACAAATTGAGAGCTGCTTTTAAAACAAAGAAATGATTAGCTTTTGAGAAGTATGCTTCTGAGTTTGTTCTCAAATTACAGAAAAAATATTTCTGGAGTTATTGTGTTTCAGCACTGGATTATTTTAAGCACAAGAATTTATTTTTGTGGATAGTCTCCCTCTGCAAAACCAATCTGAAGAAGCTACCTAGTTAATGCAAAATTTTTGTTTTAAGGTAAGCCGTTTAAAAGTAACCTATATCCTCAGAAATATGGCATGCTCTTAATCAAAGAGCTCCTTAACTTGGAGAGTTAAATTCTGTGAAAAGATGACTTGCTCTACTTTCTTCAATTTAAAATTCTGCATGATAGATCATTTAAAGATTAGTTTTATTTTTAAACCATTTCATATTATATAGTGCTAAAAATATCGGTCAGTACCTCAAGTGTTTGGCACCTCCCTTTTGACTACATTTCCTGTCGTAAGATTTGAAGGAACCAACGGAACTGCTACTCTCAAATATTAGAAGGATATTTTGAAAAGTGTAATTTGCAGGTCAGACCACAGAACAGAGGTCAAAGAGAAAGTTCTCTCGGGTTTATTTATGGATTTCAACAAACTAGCTGTTTTAGGACTCTGTTCTCAAAGCAAGACTGAAAATTCGAGAAAATTCTAATTTGTATAATTTCTCTGGAAAGCTGTAAATTTCATGCTGAAGCAATAAAATGTAAACTTTCACACACAGTAAGTTTATTCAATATTCCACCACCATGAAGAACATAAGCAGCAAGATTAATGATGTGCTGATGTAAAATACATCGGGGCACAAACACTGCGACACTCACTCTGTAGCTCACAGGCACGCAGAGGAACTGGAAGAGGCACTCTCGCTGTCCACGTGGACAGAACATCCACAAAGAACGACAGCCAAGACCAGAGGTGGCTGGTGTTTGAAGGCACCAACAGGAGGCTTCTGGAGATCTCAACTGTGGTTTCCTTGACATTCTTTGAGTAGCACGCAATGCCGAGATCTGACAAAGACCCTCCCTAATCCAAGGCCACATGCATAACAAGGAGCTCACCTGTGTTGTACCCCTTCAACTGCAAGTCCTTTACAGGCATGTCATCAGGGGTCCGAAAGGCATCAAGAATCTGCAAGAATATGGTATTTACAGTAATGACAGAAATAATCAAATACCGAATATTATATTTTCCCTACTGGTTTTTACTCTACATAACTTAAAGCTATGATTACTTTATAAATGTGCTTTGGCATTCAAACATGTTGAATGAGTTGAACATAATTATTATTCAAAAATTCCCAAGTATATCAAAAAGGCAGAAGAGCCTAACTGTCACCAGCTGGAGCACAGGCTGGGCCCGGAACTCAGGCCCCCGGCGACCTGAGCCTCCCCTGCTCGCCTGCGGTGTGATCTGTCCTCGCCCCATTTCTCATCCATTGAACATCAGATGACACACGGAACGCACTCGGCACTTCGCTCCCTCGGCCTGCTGAGTGCTTTTCCTCCTCTTCTGGACTGTTCTCTCAGTGCATCCGGTCCTGGGCTCAAGTGTCACTTCCTCATGATGGCCTGCCCTAACCACTGGGTCTGAAACAGTCCCTACCGCAGTGACGCTCGAGCACTGTGCTTTACTTCCCTTCGGAGCATTTATCACCGCCTGGAATTACCCCTGTGGCTTACCTGTCTTACCACCCACAGAGGCAGCGCCTTCCCAACGCCCGCTGCTGTACTGCTCAGCGCCTGCACAGCGCCTGGCCTACAGGCGCGCTTCACGGCTGGCGTGGATGGATTGAGAGTACCCATTCACAACACACACGCTGTACTGTTCAAATGAAGTAATGCCCGCGAGTGCAGTATGTGAAGTAAGCATCATGCAATGCCGGGCACCGAGCAAGCCCTGCTTGTTCTCACTGTGACACTTCAGCCGTACCGTAGCCCGGCAGTCCTTCAACACTGAGGAGTTGGGAAGCTCCCTGTTTTCACTACGGTAAGTGAACCGCACCTTTCTGCACAATGTCCAACCCTCCCTCTTGGGTTAGGCCCGCAGGGCCGACATCAGGTCGGAGGACAGCCATCATCCGTCACAACATTTTTTACACACCCCGCCTCACTGGAACGTGCACAGCGGGTGAGCCGTGACTGTGCTCTCTGACGTGCAAGGCCAGTTTCCCAGGCCGGCTGCTGTGCTACAGCAGCCCAGATGCGGGCACTGCCAGGAGCTGGGTGAAGGACACCCAAGGATTCCCTACGCATTTCTTTGCACCTTCCTGTGAATCTGCAATCTTTCAACATAAAGTTTAAAAAAATTTTTAACTGACCAAAAAAATTTTAAAGAGCAAAAAAGGAACAACAAAACTACAAAGACACATACCTCTTCTTTTGTGGCATTTTCAGGCACCCCACTTAATCGAACAAGCTTGCTTGGCTTCTCCTCACTTGGGCCAGTCCTATAGTCTTGATCCTTGAAGCCAGAATAAAAAATTATTTCAGAAACAAATATGTGTTAGTACAAAATGAAACCGAACATAAAATACAGGTAATCAGGTTCAAAAATCAAATTAATTTGCATCATATGAAGATACGAAAAACTGCCCTGGCTGGTGTGGTTTCCAGTCAGGGCACATGCCGGGGCTGTGGGCCAAGGCAGGTCCCCAGTGGGGGGTGCTCAAGAGGCAACCACACATTGATATTTCTCTCCCTTCCTCCCTTCCTCTCTCTAAAAATAAATAAATAAAATCTTTTAAAAACATTTACAAAAAAGATAGGAAAAACTGTAATTTTCTGTTTTAGTGAGTTCCAAAAATTTGACCTCAAATCATTAGAATACAAATGTGCTAAGACCAAGGCTCATTGAGGGACTCTTGAAATAATAAAGTAAAATCTTTGTTTTAAAGACACATTTAGATGGCTTTTTTTTTTTTTAGATTTTATTTATTTATTTTTAGAGAGAAGGGAAGGGAGGGAGAAAGAGAGGGAGAGAAATATCATTGTGTGGTTACCTCTCAAGTGTCCCCCACTGGGGGACCTGGCCCCCAACCTGGTCCCAACCTAGGCATGTGCCCTGACTGGGAATTGAATAGGCAACCCTTGGGTTTGCAGCCCAGCACTCAACTGCTGAGCCATACCAGCCAGGGCATAAAGTAGAATCTTAAGAGAAACAACACTGAACAGGACTTTTATAATCAGGGGAAAAAACAAATAAAACTTTCTCAAAACTGTAATATTCTTCTCTTGAATGAGAAAATAGGAAAGAAAGAGAAATTTAAGCCATATGTCATTTATCAAAGACGTCATCTATAAATAAATTCCAAAATAGCCCTGGCTGGTGTGGCTCAGTGGATTGAGCACTAACCTGTGAACCAAAGGGTCGCTGGTTCGATTCCCAGTCAGGGCACATGCCTGGGTTGCAGGTCAGGTCCCTAGTTGGGGGTGCATGAGAGGCAACCACATACTGATGTTTCTCTTCCTCTCTTTCTCCCTCCCTTCCCCTCTCTATAAAAATAAGTAAATAAAATCTTCAAAAAAATGATTTGCGCTGAGGGTCCTTCCTCCAGAGATGTACATTCCATTACCTTAGTTCACATCTTACTTTTTAATGGTTGTATAAGGAGAGACTCTGAACTAATGGTCCTGGACTCTACACTTCATCCCTCAGAAAAGCCTTATGAAAAAGCTGAAATGCAGGTCACTGCAATACGTACCTGAAGCTCCTGTTGGGCATCTCGAGTAGTTTTGCCCTCAGGGAAAGACTTGCTCTGGCCATAGCCAAATATCTGGCTCCCTGGCAGTCTGTGATCCACATCCCGGTACTCCATGCTTCTATAATCGGTGTCTTGCCGGCCAAGAAAGTCCAGACCAACTTCTTCTTTAAACAGACCAGAATCGGAACTCTGTTTTTCACCTCCAGAAGGCTGTGACTTGTCTTGGTCTTGAAGTGGACTTTGGCTGTTCTGAAAGTCTGATGAAGACTCATGTTCAAAGGCTACACCTTGTGTTTCTCCTTCTCTGGTTTCTGAATGTTCAAATTCTCCTTTCTGAATGCCGAAAGCAGGCCTTTCTGTTGCATGGTCGTGTGCAGATTTTTCTCTCTTGTTCACATTCATACCAGGATGCTCTCTATCTTGTGTAGAGGGCTGAATGTAATCCAAAATGTTTGGATCCGCAGGGGGCATCTCCCTACCCTTAAACTCCATACACGTTCCCACGTCTCTGCCCCTAAAGTCCTGATCAGTCCTGGACCGGTGTCTACCTCTGAAATCTGAATGTGGTGCATCCCTGTCCCTAAAGTCTAGATCACTAGTACATGAACCTCGGCCTCTAAAGTCCACCTGTGTTCCATCTTTGTCCCTGAAGTCCAAATCAGATACATCCCTATTCCTAAAGTCAGAACGAGATGGATCTCTGGTCCTGAAATCCAAATCTGATAAATCCCTTCCCCTAAAATCTGTGTGAGATCCATCCCGGCCTCGAAAATCTAAATCATAAGTGCCCCGGCCCCTGAAGTCAGGTGGAGGAACATCCCTACCTCGGAAGTCAACAGGGTGAGCATCCCTGTCTCTATAGTTCATGTGAGATGCTTCCCTACCTCTGTAATCCATAGAAGTACCATTGCCACCCCTATAGTCCATAGGTGGTCCTTCCCTATCCCGAAAATCCCCAGAATGTATGTCCCTGCCTCTGAAGTCCAACTGTGATGAATCTCTGCTCTGGAAATCAGAAGATGAAAAATCCCCCCCCCTGAAATCATGTCCGGATCCCTCCCCTCCTCGATAGTCACCATGCAGTCCGTCTCTAACTCCATAGCTGAAAGGATGCTCTTCTATATTTGCAAAGGGAGGCCCCGAATGCCCCTGGAAATCAAAGGGAAGTGAATCTCTGCCAGGAAAGTTGCCAGAGTGTCTCTCTTGAGCATGACTCTTAAGGGGAGGAGGAGGATAATCCCTGTTCCACCCGGGAGCAAACCTTTCTTCTTGGCTCCCACTGTAGAAACAAAGACAGTGTTATTCATATTGTCCAGAGAGTTTGCAATCTACACACCAGCATATTCTTCTCTAATCACAGCAAATTCTTCTGTAAACATTTTTTTGGGGGGCAGAGTTCTGTAACAAGGTCCTAGATATGCAGAAAACAGCAAGGTTTTGCTATTTTAGGACGAAGTGGCGGAGTAAACTTTTATGCTCCCATTTCAGAACACGAGGACAGTCAACACAAGGTTTTCAACATGACTGCTGCAGAAAAAGCTCTCAACCAGTCCTGCAACAGGGAAAATCCGCAACAGCAGATAAGCTAGCAATGGTGACATGCTATAGAAATGTCCATGTCCTATAGCCAGGGAACTTAAAATTCCAGATCAACATGATGATTTCTATACATCAGAAGAATCAACGCACTGTAAATTTCTTACAGTAAAAGTTTCAGGAGGTATCTTTCTCACTGCTGCATATAGGAGGAACATTCTGAAACATTTTATTACAGTTACAGCATGGACACCACCCAACAGAATGGATGCAGGCCCCAAATGAAGAAACGCTGGCTGTAAATAACCAGTAGGAGCTCACCCGTGCACACCAGCTGAGCGCCAGCCCTGGCTGCATCTAAATCCCAGTACAGTGGCTCCACCTAGAAGCACTCTCACCTGGTCCCCACTATTGTAACTACACAAGGGTATCACGGAAGGCAGCATGAATCATGCCACAAAGCATGTGTAAGTCAACTAAGCCAAGCAATAGCATTCAGGAGCTTAACGCTGAAAGGACCTAAAGAGAGCATTGGAGGCCTTCAGGCATTATCCCCAGGTCCCCAGGGAAGAAGCTGATATTCCAGATTCTAATGCTTCCTGCTTATTTTTCATGGTAATAATTATATTTACAAATGAGTATAGTAGTCCTGGCTGGTGTAGGTCAGTGGATTGAGCATAGACCTGTGAACCAAAGGGTCACCAGTTCGATTCCCAGTCAGGGCACATGCCTGGGTTGCAGGCGAGGTCCCCAGTACGGGGACCGTGAGAGGCAACCACACATTGATGTTTCTCTCCCTCTCTTTCTCCTTCCCTTTCTCTCTCTCTAAAAATAAATAAATCTTTTAAAAAATAAAATAAAGATAAATATAGTATTAAATTCATATTCTATTTACAGAACTCAGTCAATAAGTGAGAACTAACCCAATCTCTTGTACTATCCAACTTCTGTCCTTTGCCTAACTCCCAAGTTATTCTACATTGTTTTGGCTTTGATAAAAGTTTAGGGAGTTTCAACAGGCAATTAGGTACGCAGAATTTTGATCTTGAGGGGAACAGTAAGACATGAAAAAGGAATACATTAAGTGATCCGAAGGGTTATATGCTATTTAGCCATAAAACAAAAATATTAAGAGATCAGGTCCAGCTCAGTTCTCCTCCCAGGGTATACAGGTCTACGACAGGAACCATTTGAACCCAGACTACCCAATTATACTAGAAAGATTCAAAGGACAGCTGATTCCAGGTCACTCAGTTCAAGACAAATAGTTACAATGCCAAATCCTTTCTTAACGTAATAAATTTAACAACAGCAACCTAAACATTACAGTTATGAATACTTAATAAATTTTCAGAATATGATGATTTCCATTAGTCCCCATTAACATTCGTTATTTCTATGTAGTTCATCACAAGAGGAGCAAGTTTAAATGCTCTTCATAAGTAATACAATTTAACACTAAAATAAAGATGTTACACTAACTGCAGTGTCTCCCCTATTTAAAATCATCAGATCGCAATAGTTAGCCTGCAGGAAGACTTAAGCCTCAGCAGACACTCACAAGCCAAGGGCTGAGGTGTCTAGATTTACTCGTTTTCTGACCAGAACACATCCAACACTGTCTTTAAACACTGCCCTAAGGAGTGTCTCACTCTCTTGAGATGAGAAGATCAGATGGATCCAGAGTATAACCTACTGTACTGGGGTTGTCAGAACTATATTTTATGTAGACTATTCAAGAAATGGTTCTATTAATATAAAATAGCAGTGACTATGAAAATAATTTTTAACCAAATAAAAAAATTTTAAGCCCTGGCTGGCATAGCTCAGTGGATTGAAAGCGGGCTGTGAACCAAAGGGTCGCAGTTCCATTCCCAGTCAGGGCACATGCCTGGGTTGCAGGTCAGGTCCCCAGTAGGGGGCGCATGAGAGGCAACCACGCATTGATGTTTCTCTCCCTCTCTTTCTCCTTCCCTTCCCCTCTCTCTAAAAATAAAGAAATAAAATATTTTTTTAAAAAAACCACAACAATGTCTGAACTTTAAAAAAAATTTTTAAGAAAAGTTGTGAAAAAGAAAAAAGTTGTTAAAATGAAAGGTTCCTACAAGGTACCTTTTTTAAAAAATCCAAATTAGTCCCCCTAAAACTTATGCTGTATAAACTATGTCTCCCTTCTACTCAAAGATCTTTAAAAAACAGCATTTAAGGACTTATAGTTAAACTAAAATTAAGGTGAGGAAATATAATTTTAAATAATAAATTGGTCAAAGAAAAAGTGTTCTAAAATTTCTTAGAAAGTTAGGCAATAGCGCTCAAGTTACGTAACATTTCTAAAGGCTTATCCAAACCATGTAAATGGGTTAGTTCTGTAAGAAACAGCCTTACTTACAAAATAATTATCCATAAATATAAGTAGAAAGAATAGCTTATCGCTGCTCTAACAACCTACTTTCTTTCTCACTGCTTCACTAATAAATTCACTTTAAACTAAAAAAATACCAGAATAGATTACAATCTAAATATATAAAAATGTTAAAAAGTACAAGCCCGCTGATCCAGGGATCAGCAAACTTTTGCCACAGAGCCAGAGTGTCACCCTATCGGTCTCCGCCACAACCGTCCGACTCTGCCGCAGCCGACCTGCGAGTGAACGACCCTGCGCTCCAATCAAACGAAAATGAACCATGGTCTGTAGCGCGCGGACCACTGATCGGACCTCAACATTTTGAAAGAGAAAACACACTCAGCATCACTGTGGCTGCTTTAAGGGTCACTAAGCAGAAAGACCCCTACCATTCAGTGTTTACAAAACACTAGCTTTACTAAATACTATATGGATTTTCTAACTCGATTTTCTACCTCAGTTTTTCAGGGGACCCTAAGCTTCAGAACAATAAATGGAGCATCTATTAAATCTGCACAATAAAATCTTGCAGACTATCAATCCAAAAGGAAATTTACTAGCAACAGAAGCCTCAACTGGAGCATCGATACCTTTTAATGTGTAACTTTAAGGTCAGATTTGTTGGCTGTGTACCAAGTAAAATGATAAAAATCACATTCCTATAGCATTTTATTAATTGTAAACACAATGCAAAAGTTTTTAAAAATACCATCATCAGCGTTTATTATATTGACTTTAAAAAATTAACTCCCTCCACCCTGGCTGGCGTGGGCTCAGTGGGCTGAGTGCCAACCTGCAAACCTCCCGGTCACCAGTTTGGTTCCCAGTCAGGTTGCGGGCCAGGTTCCCAGTTAGGTGTGCAAGAGGCAATCAACTGATATATTGAATATTAATCTCTCTCACACATCGATGTTTCTCTTCCTCTCTTTCTCCCTCCCCTCTCTAAAAATAAATAAATAAAATCTTTTTTAAAAAGGTACCTCTTTCAAAAATGTAAACTCCCTCCCTTCCAACCCAAACTACACGACCGAATGGCACCGCATCCCCGCTCATCTCCGCCCCCCATGACGCCCCACGCTGCAAAGCGGCGGGGAAAACCGCGCCCAGCGGCTTTTCTTTCTCAGAACTACTTCCAGCAGCTGCAAATCAAAGTGCCGCAGGGCAAGACGCAGCTCTGGGTTCTGGAAATGTGCTAGTGAACTTAATGAAATACTCGTGTGCATTCATAAACATTCATGCTGACTTTCCCTATTAGCCAAGTATATATTATGTGGCTAAAGGATATTTTTTAATACTTAAAAAATGCTAAAGCACAAAACACTTGGCATGCTGGGTATTTAGTATCAAAATCACTTCAGAAATGACTAGAAATTTTTTAAAGTTTCCAATTTTTAAAAACCAGAGCTATGAAAATATCCTAGTAGACCAAATAAAGTTATACTATATCATTAAAATATTAAAAATATTCAAGTTTTCAGACTTACCGAAAAGGTCCTGTTCTGTTAGCAGATCGAGAGCCCCCCCACATCTCTCACGTCAAGGCGGCCTAACAAGGAGGTCCTTTCGCTACCAGGCTCTAGTCACAGCAGCACCTGCGCAGAACACACCACGAGACACGTAAGCGCGTTAGAAAACGAAAGAGAGGCTGAACTGGTTCCTCCTGCCTGGCTGATGCGGGACCGCGTCAGCAGGGGTATTTTTGGGAGTCACCTTTAAACATCTACATATTAATTTATAACAAGAAAAACAATTTTTAATTGAAAATGTGTACTCCGGAGCACCACAAACTTCCCCGTGTAATAAGAATGCTCACATTTAATCAACACTGACTAATTCTCCCGGCAGCCATTCTGCCTTCCTTTCTGGAACAGGGCACCTAACCAGGCGCCGCGCGCAGCCCCGCACCCGCACCCCAGCGACGCTCGAAGTCGGCGAGCAACCCCCAGCCGGCTGAGAGGCCGACAGCGGAGCTCTGCTGCCGCCACTAAACAAGAGGCAAACTTTCAGGGCGCTGGTTCCATGACACCAAAAGCACAAAAGAAACAAACAGGTAAAGCACACTTCACGGACGGTAAAAACTTCTGTGCATCAAAGTATCCTATCAAGAGAGTGAAAGATAAAATACAGGTTTGTAAAATGGCAGACAAGGAAGTTCCAAAGTCTGGTTCCTCCACAGAAATATTAAAAAACAAGCAGTAACTGTCTAAATCAACTTGGTCGGGGCTTTAGAAAACAGAAGTTTGTAACAATCAAGCAAACGCTCAGTCAAGCCATCTTCAAAATAACAGGCAAGTGCTGTGCTTTCGCTCGCCCCCCACCCACCCCCTCTATCTACCACGGCAGTGGTTTGTCTTGAAGCAGTGGCAGCCCGGCGCCCAGCCCTCCCTCAGATCAGACCTGGCCTGCAAACCGCCGCGCGCTGCACTCCTGGTTTAACGTGTCCGGGGCAGCCGGAAGGGTCCGTGCAAGGGGCCTGTTTCTATTTCACCTCAACAGAACTGGGGGGAGGGGGTGGGGAGGGCAAGCAGCAGGAGGCACTGCTAATAAAAGCTGCAAAGCAGACTAGAGGCTCACATATATAGAGAAGTTGGAGTAAAAAACCTTGAAAAATTAGAATATTCCAAAGCAACATGTACATGGGAAAATTGTGAAAGCCACACACATACCCAGATGCACGATCAGACAAGACCTGAAAAGACTTTAAACGTTCACCGTGGGCTAGTCCCTAGGCTTAGAGCAAGCCTAGCCAAGTGCTAAAGGAGTGTCCCAACACAGAACCAATCTGCAAAAGTAGAGTTTACTTTCTGCTTTTCTCTTTGTTTTTGTGGTGTTTTGTTTCTTTTTGGTTTGTTTGTTTGTCTGTTTGAGCTCCTGGTGTTCGAGGAAATCTTGCTTAAAATATCAGATAACCAGAGGAGCAGTGGGCAGCCACAGCTCACCCCGGGCTAACCTCCTGAACCTGTCTCCAAGGCCCCTTTCCTCTGACTGTCCAGTGAACTGACAGCAGCCCCGCCTGGGCGCACTTCTTTCCTATGACATTTCTAGAGCCAAAGCAGGCCCACCAAGGCTCTCTCCTGTTGCTTCTTCTATGTTAGGCCCTTCCTTGTTTCACCCCAGCTTTAATAAATATGCTCAGCCCTGGCTGGTGTGGCTCAGTGGATTGAGCACTGACCTGCGAACCAAAGGGTCGCCAGTTAGATTCCCAGTCAGGGCACATGCTGGATTGCACGCCAGGTCCTCAGTTGGGGGTGCACAAGAGGCAACCACATACTGAGGTTTCTCTCCCTCTCTTTCTCCCCCGCTTCCCCTCAAGTCTAAAAATAAATAAATAAAATCTTTTTAAAAAGTTTTAATTACCTCTTTAAAATAAATGAATGTACTCTCAAAAAAAAAAAAAAAATAGATGAACAAGCGCTACAAAAAAAGAAAAAGAAAAATGCCTGACACCAGAGATCAAACATGACAAAGAGCAGTCTTTACAAAAATAGTTTAGAAAATGTCCCAGAATAGACTATCACAGCCTTGAACAATTTTAAAAAATCACCAAACTCCAAGAAAGGGGAGAATCTGATTTCCAGAGTTACTACATTATAATAGTCAAATGCCCAATATTCAACAACAACAACAATAAAAAAGCCCCAAGGCATACAAAGAAACCAGAAAATATGGCCCATTTGAAGAAACAAAGTAGATCAACAAATCCATCCCTGAGTAAGCCCAGACATCAGACTTACTAGACAAAGGTTTTGTAACAAGGGTCTTAAATATGCCTAAGAACTAAATGATAACATGGGCAGAAAACTAAAGGAGATCATAAAAACGATGTATAAACAAAATGAGACAATCAACAAAGAGAAACTTATACAGAGGAACGAGATGAAAATTCTGGAGCTGAGAAGTACAATTCTTGAAATGAAAAGTTCAGAAGAGTTTGACAACACAGTTGAGCAAGCAGAAGAAAGGACTGGCAAACGTAAAGATAGGACAATTGAAATGATCATGTCCGAGAAGCAAAAAGACAACAGAATGAACAAAGGTGAGCAAGCCTATGGGGCCTGGAGACACCATCTAGTGGGCCAATGCGAGATTACAGAGCCAGGGCGAGGCAGCGCTCAGCTGCTTGGTCATCACAGCAAACTAAAAGGTCACTCGCTGTTCAGGCTCTATGCTCTGTCCCTGGTCAGGGCACTTGCAGAAGGCAACCATGGATGTTACTCTCTGACATCAATATTTCTCCTTCTCCTTCCCTCCCCTTCTCTCTACAATAAAAGTAGAAAAAAAATTATAGAGTCCTAGAAGAGAGAGAGAAAGTGGCATGAAGACTATATGAAGAAATAACGGGACTCCAATATCCCCCAATTTGGTGAAAGATACAAATCTACAAATCCAAGAAGCTAAATGAAGTACAAGTAGCATAAGTTCACACAACACACTATGATGAAACTGTTGAAAAACAAGGAATCTTGAAAGCAGCAAAAGAGACTTGTAATGTACAAGAGGTCCTCAATAAAATTATCAGCCAATTTCTCATCAGAAAACCTGGAGGCCAGACAGCACTAGATAACATGTTAAACACTGGGGGCACGAGGTTCGGGGGGCAAACCTTATATCAAGAATTCTATGCCAACTATGATTGGATATAAATTTTTAAAAATTCTGTATCTGGCAAAACTCTCCCTCAAATATGAGGAAGTAATCACCCTGGCAGAGTGGCTCAGTTGGTTGGAGCGTCGTCCCGTCCACCCAAAGGTCGTGGGTTTGATTCCTGGTCAGAGCACATACATAAGTTGCAGGCTCCATGTTGGGTCAGGGTGTGAATGGGAGGCAACCAATCGATGTTTCTTTACCACAACAATGTGTCTCTCTCTCCCCGCTCCCTCCCTCTCTAAAAACAATAAATATAATTTCAGGTGAGTATTAAAAAAAAGACATGCATAAAAAACAATTATTAGTTTGGGTAATGCGGATACAATTTACAATTACATTATCTGCGACATCAAAAAGAGAAAGAGGCTCTGGCTGGTATTGTAAGTGCTGGCCTGTGAGGCAGAAGATCACCAGTTGGATTCCTGGTCAGGGCACATGCCTGGGTTGCAGGTCAGGTCCCCAGTTGGGAGTGTGCAAGAGGCAACCGAGTGATGTTTTGAGTGATATTTCTCTTTGTACATCAAAGTTTCTCTCCCTCTCTTTCTCCCTCCCTTCCCCTCTCTCTGAACATAAATAAATAAAGTCTTTTTTTTTTTTTTAAAGAGAAAGAGGAAAGTAAAGGAACTGTATAGGAAAATTTTTTGTATGCTGTTGAACTTAAGTTGGTATAAATTCAAATTAAATTGTTATAACTGTAGAATGTTAAATGTAATTCCCATGGTTACCACTAGAAAATTATCTATAATATACACATAAGAAAATGAGAAGGAAATCCAAACATTTCACAACAAAAAATCAACTAAACATAAAACGCAATAATGCAAGAAACAAAAAAACAAAAAAAAAAGCTATAAAGCATATAGAAAATAGCAAAAAGGCAGAAGTCCATCCTTATCAGTAATTACTTCAAATGTAAATGGTTTAAATTCTTCTAATCAAAAGACCAGAGACTGGCATGACAGAGAGAAAACCAGACCCATCTTCACGCTGTCAACAAGAGACCCTACTGTTCCCCGTACACAGCTTTTATTGCACCTTTGAAGTATCACAGACGAGTCTGGGGGACCATGTAGCATTTTGCTGTTTCTGCAGCACACAACTTAAATGTCATTTATCAACCTAACCTGTCCCTTTTTCAGAAACAGAGACAGCATCCAAAAATTTTCTGATAGCCTTGTTTTTAACTATTGTGGCTTGTTAAATCAAAGCAGCTGAATTTGAGACAAGTTCAGTATCATTTCCTTCAAGAATTAACTCATCTTTTTGGGCTTGAGATTCTAAACAAGCAAGAACTGACCTGAACCGAACCCTGTGGAAATACCTTTTACCCAAGAAATTTCGGATTTCAACAAGAGAATCATCATCCTAAATAGCGTTGTTGGGGAAGGGAGCACATGCAGACCTCACCTGGGGGCTGTAGCCCAGTGGGACACCCTGGATCAGGTTCCGTACGTGACTGCAGATAGTGTGAACCGGCCACCTTTTGGTTTGCGGGACGATACCCAACCCACTGAGCCACACCAGTCAGGGCTTAAATGTGTATTTATGTCTGACTTTCCAGTTTGTGATGACATGCTTACAAAGGCCCACAGGGCAACTTTGTTTGTAATAACCAAAGATTACAAACTCTAAATGTGTAAGGGGAGCCACCCCCAAAACGGAATTTATTTTTTTAAAGTGTATTTATTCTTACACATTTAAACTTCAGTCACCTTCAAAGTACTCTCCAACTGACGCAATACATCTATCGAAATGTTTTTTTCCACCGCTCAAAATAGTTTTTGAACTCGTTGATTTTGATACCTTTTAATGCTTCTGCCATTTTTGTTTTACTTCTTCCACACTCGCAAAATGTTTCCCTTTGAGCACTTTTTTTCATTGGGAAAAACAAAAAAAAAGTTGCTTGGTGCGAGGTGAGGTAAATAGGGAGGGCGGGGCACAGGAGTCATGTTGTGTTGGGCCAAAAACGGCTGAACAGTCAGCAGTATAAGCAGGTGCACTTGTAAATCACCCATCATAAAAAATGGGCAAACACAGTGAGCCTTCAAAAAAAATTCATTGAAGCTGAATGCAGCCTCTCACAGCAATGCCAGCTGGTACAGTGATTGAGACGGATTCTTAGAACACTCACCTAGCAAGGGAAGCCTGAACTACAAGGGGCCCAGCCTCCAAAAGATAATTCCGGTTTTTTGGGGGTCCCTCTCATATATTAAGAGTATATTTGTATTACTGAAATACTATGCAACTCCAAAAAATAAAGTAGCTATGTTAATTGATATAGAGTAAGCTATTATATATTAAATCTAAAAATATGTGCAAAATACTATTTGTAATACAGTGTCATCTGTGCAAAAGAATACATACAACAAAGTTAGAGGACTCAACACCTCCTGATTTTAAAACTTACTACAAAGCTACACTACTCAAGATAGTGTGGCACTGATGTAAGGATAAACATATAGATCAATGGGAGAGATTCGAGAGTCTGGAAATAATCCCTCACAGTCAGGATGAAGTTTTTTAGAAACGAGTGCCAACACCATTTAGAAGAAAGAACAGTCTTTCCAACAAATGATACTGGGGTAACTGGATGTCTCCATGCGAATGAATCAAAGAATGTGGTTTTGATGCACATCAAAACCACAAGAACTGCTTCACATCCACTAGGGTGGTGATAATAACAATGAAAGAATAAAGATGGGTAAGTTGGCAAGGATGTGGAGGTGCTGGAACCCTCAAACACCGCTGGTGGGGAACAGGGCAGCAGATGTGTCAAACCATGTGGCAGCGGTTCCCTCCAAAGTTCTCCTCAGGATAGCTGAAGTTCCTAGACGTGCAGTTTAATCCAGCAAAGCGAGTGATTACAGGCCTTGGGACCAAAATGATCTGAACCTGAAATGGGTAAAAACTCTGAGTTGCTGGCACTGAGCCAGGGCCACTTCTGGTAAGCAGAACTGGCACTTCGGTATAAACTGAATGCCAGCTCAAGGCTTTAAATCCTGAAGCTCGTTAGACCCCAGCAAAGACATTGGTTGATATGTGCAATAAGACAGGAGTCAAGAAAAGCAAGAATCTAAAATAACCTTGCTGTGACAATAAATAGCACTAAAACCTCAGTTCCACACACGAGCATGGCTGGCAGTGAACATGCAAGTGGGAGTGAACTGCCACCCTAATGGCCCAGATCCCACTCCCCACAGACGCTACACGACGAGTAGACGGTCCCCATGGAGAGTTCAGACGATGAAGACGTGAGCCTGGGTGAAGCTGCTGCAGGTGCAGACCTGTGTAGGAAATAGTCGAACAAGGGCCTTGAAGGCTGACGTGAAACGTGGTTCCCCGCCAACAGCAGTTAACACGGGTCGACTTGGTCCTGAGACAGCAAGCGCCACAACAGATCGAGCTACAGACAGGGTTACATTCCCAGCGATGCCCTTCCATCAAGCCCTTTATGTTTCAGCTTTGCAATCACACTCCCTCAGAACCCCAAGACTTTGGTTTCCAGGAAGCTGACCAGTTAGAGAATAAAGCCTACCCACTTGTAGGTCTACACCCTTTACAACGGAAACCATGATGGTAGCTGGCTGTTCTTGAGCTTCCTCCACCTTCCATTCCTGATTAATAAAACATTCCTGGCAAATGTTTTCACTCGGGTCCACCTGCACAGATCCAAGAATGTCACCTCTAGCCACACAGTACCAATTCCCAAGGGCATCCCTTCTTTTTAATTATGACTTTGGTTCCGGAAGACAACGAAGCAAAACCAGGGGTCTTATTCTTTTAGTGTTGGCTGAAGTATACAGCAGCTTTATTCTGCTTTAAACACTCTCATTTTCTGCCCTGACTGGTGTGGCTCAGTGGATGAGTGCCGGCCTACAAACCGAAGGGTCACCAGTCAGGGCACATGCCTGGGTTGTGGGCCAGGTCAGGTCCCCAGTGGGGGCATGTGAGAGACAACCACACATTGATGTTTTTCTCCCTCTCTTTCTGTCTAAAATAAATAAATAAAATCTTAAAAAAAAAAACAAACACTAATTTTCTCCAAAGTATTGGGTTGGCCAGAGTCTGTTGTTTATTCCACACAAAAGTTCTAGTGGTGCTCACTTGTCTTTAACTTCATTCGAAACAATTTTGTTAGATTGTATGGTGACAGCTGTCAAATCAGTGCACATTTAAAAAAAATTTAAAAAAAAAAAGTATCAACTTGGCTGGTGTGGCTCAGTGGATTGAGCGCCAGCCTGTGAACCAAAGGGTCACCGGTTCGATTCCCAGTCAGGGCATGTGCCTGGGTTGCAGGCCAGGTCCCTGGTAGGGGGAATATGAGAGGCAACAACACTGATATTTCTCTCCCTCCCTTTCTCTAAAAATAAATAAATAAAATACTTTAAAAAAATAAAGAAAATGGGTCAGACGTAAACGCAGAAGCTAAACAACAAAACTTCTACTAACAAAACATTGAAAACCTTTATGAGCTTGGTGGCAGCAAACACTGCTACAAAAGATCCACAAAGTATTAACCATAAAAGAAAAGGAAAAGATCAAAATTAACTCTTGTTCTTCAAAAGACACTGTTGGAAAAAACAAACAGGCAAACTACGGAATGGGCAGCAAACACGTGCAACACGCACCTGACAAAGGCTCACTCTTACCCGTCATAAGGGGACTAGATTAAAGCCACAGTAACAGTGCACACCCACTAGGGTTGCCCAAACTGACAAGACTCGCCCTGGCTGGTGTGGCTCAGCTGGCTGGGCATCGTCCCACAAACGGAAAGGGCGCTGGTTCGATTCCTGGTCAGGGCACGTATGAGAGGCAACCAATCGATGTTTCTCTCCCTCTCTTTCTCCCTCCTCCTCTCTCTACAGTGAAAATATATTTTTACATAAAATCAACAAGGCTCGCCAAATCAAATACACACAGATTTCCAGCAATCAGAACTCTCACTCACTGCTGGAAAAATGCAAAACAATACAGCCACCTTCGGAACTGCTCTGATAAACGTTACCCCAGGACCCAGGAATTCCATTGCTAAGTGTTACCTGAGGTAAATGAAAACAAAAGACTTGCACAGGTATGTTCACAACAGCTTTATTCATAATAGCTTTTTAAATTGGGAACGACCCAAATGTCCTTCGGTAGGATATAAACATCGTTTGGTGTCCTGGAGGGTTCTCCTCACTGAGGCAGTGCGCTTCAGTGAGCTTCAAATGCAGAGGGGCCTTTACGGCAAAATGGTAGAGGTTGGTAAGAAATGGGAGTAGAGTCAACAAGACCCATTTTTTTAATTACATCTATTTTTTTTATTATTATTGATTTTAGAGAGGGGAGGGAAGGGAGAGGGGGAGAGAGAGAGAGAGAGAAACATCCATTTGATGTTCCACTCACTGATGCATGCATTGGCTGCTTCTTGTAAGTGCCCTGACAGGAAACTGAACTCATCACCTTGGTGTATCGGGATAATGTTCTAACCTGAGATAGCTGGCCAGGGCTTAATTACATATTTTAAAAAACAGTTGTGCAATATACATACCATAAAATTTGCTATTTACCATTTTTAAGTGTACATGTTCAGTGACATTAAGTACATTCACATTGCTGTGCGACCATCACCACTATCCACCCATGTAACTCTTTTCATTTTGCAAAACTGAAACTCTGTATTCATTGAAAAGTAACTCCCTACTCTCTCCTCTTTACCTAGCCCTTGGCAACCAACCTCCTGCTTTCTGTCTATATGATTTTGACTACTCTGAGTACCTCTCATGATGCTAATGGAATCATACAACATCTGTCCTTCTGTCATTGGCTTATTTCATTTAGCATATCGTCTTCAAGGTTCATCCACACTGCAGCATCTATTAGAATTCTGTTCCTTTTTCTAAGCTGAATAGCATACCATTATATGTATATACCACATTTTATTTATGTAGTCATCCACTGATGGACATTCGGCTTACTTCCATCTCTTAGCTATTGTGATTAATGAGCATGGTGGACAAATACCACTGAGACTCTGTTTTCAATTCTTTTAGATACATACCCCAAAGTGGAACTGCTATATCATGGAAACTGATTTTAGTTCTTTGAGGAGCCACTGTACTATTTCCCACAGCAGATATACAATTTAACACAATAGCACACAAGGGTTTTGTTATGGGCTGAATTGTGCTACCACCACAGCACTGCCCCACTGCCCCAATTCGTATTCGTATGCCCAAGCCCTAGCCTCAAAGGTGGCTGTATTTGGGGATAGGACCTCTCAGAAGGTAATTAAGGTTAAAGAAGTCACAAGGGCGGTGCCCTAATCCAACAGGACTGGTATCAGAAGAAGAGACATCAGGGATGTGTGCACAGAGAAAAGGCCATGTGAAGACACAGCAAGCTGAAAGAGTCCTCTCCAAAGACCAACCCTGCTAGCACCTTGACCTTGGACTTAAGCCTCCAGACTATGAGAAAATAATTTTCTGTTGTTTAAGCCAGTCTATGGTATTTTGTTATGGCAGCTCCAGCAAAACAATATTAAGTTCCAATTTCTTTACATCCTAACCAATCTCTATTTTTCTGTTTGTTTTGGATAATAGCCATTCCAGCAGGTAGGACCTGGCATCTCATTGTTTTTGACTTGCATTCCCTAATGCTGACGTTGAGCATCTTTTCATGTGCTTATCAGTCATTTGTATATCCTTCTTTGGAGAACTGTCTATTTAAATCCTTTGCCCAGCCCTGCCTGGGGTGGCTCAGTGGATTGAGTGCCGAAAGGTTGCCAGTTCGATTTTCAATCAGGGCACATGCCTGGGTTGCAAGCCAGGACCCCAGCTGGGGGCATGTGAGAGGCAACAACAGATCGATGTCTCTTAGACATCAATGTTTCTCTCTCTCTTTCTCCCTCTCTTCCCATCTATCTAAAAATAAATAAATAAATACAATCTTAAAAAAAATAAAAATAAATCCTTTGCCCAGAAGTTTTCTATATATTCTGGATATCAAGCCTTTATCAGACATATGATTTACAAATATTTTCTCCCATTCTGTGGGTTGCCTTTTTACCCTGCTGATAGCGTTCTTTGATGCAGAAGAGTTTTTAATTTTGATGAAGTCCGATTTTTCTACTTTTCTTTTGTTGCCTGTGTTGGAGTCATTCAAGGGTTTGTTGCTAAATCCAACACATAAAGTCTTCCCACATGTTTTCTTCTAGGAATTTTAGAGTTTTAGTTCTGACATTTAGCAGCAAGATCAATTCTTAAAGAGAGCCTTGGCTGGGTAGCTCAGTTGGTTAGAGCATCATCTGGATAGGCCAAGGTTGTGGGTTCAATCTCCAGTCAGGGCACATGCAAGAAGCAACAAATTAGCGCATAAATAAGTGGAACAACAAATCAATGTCTGTCTGTCTCTCTCTACCCCCTCTCTAAAATTAATAAAAACATTTTTAAGTAACAAACAAATATTTGTAAAAGCCCCAGACAGGTGACTGGGTCAGTTGGAACGTCATCCTATAAAGCAAAAAGTTGCAGGTTCAATTCCCGGAAAGGGCACATGCCTGGGTTGTGGGTCCCGACCCCAGCAGGGGTAGGTGCAAGAGGCAACCAATTGAGGTTTCCCTCTCACTTAATGTTTCTCTCCCTCTTTCTCCCTCCCTTCCCCCTTTCTAAAAAAAGGTGCAGCCACTGTGAAAAATAGTACTGGTGGGTCCTTAAAAAATTAAAAATAGTGCTATCCCTCTCCAGAACACGCCCACAGCTTTGTTCCCTCTCAGGTGTGCAACCGGGGGTGCTAAGGGCAGCAGCAGCTCCTCTTCTCAGGATAACCCCCCCCCCACCCCGAACCTGTCCCAGGGCCCCCTCTTCTCTGACAGTGAGATGACAGCAGCCCTGCCCAGGCTCATTTCTTTCCTGTACCATTTCTGGAGAACAAAGCAGCCCCACATATGCTCTCTCCCAGTGCTTCTTCTATCCTAAACCCTTCCTTGTTTCACTGTTGCGAGCTTTAATAAACTCACTCTAAAAACAAATAAAAAAAAATTTTAATGAATTGAAAATAGAATTATCATATATCCAGCAATTTCACTTCTGGGTATAGATCCAAAAGAAATGAAAACAGGGAAGGACTTCAACCGATTATTTCTATGCCCATATTCACGACACCAGTATTCACAACAGCCCAAAGGGGGAAACGACCCAAACGTCCATCAGTGTAACGTATTTCCACACGGTGGAATACTATTCAGCCTCAGGCATGAAAGGTATGAAATTCTGACAGATGCTATAACATGGATGAAGCTTGAAGATATGATACTGAGTGAAATAAACGCCCATCACAAAAGGACAAATATTGTATGGCTTATGATTCAGCTTATATGAGGTACCTAGAATAGGCAAATTCATAGAAACAGAGAGCAGAATGGTAGCTGCCAAGCGCGGGGGAAGGGGAGAATGGGAAATTATTATTTAACGGGAGCAAACTTCAGGAAGATGAAGAGTTGTAGAGCTAGATGGTAATCACAGCTGCACAACAATGCCAACGCACTAACACCACTGAACTGTACACTGAAAAACGACCCTGACCGGTGGTGTAGCTCAGTTGGTTGGGGGTCATCCCACAAGGTGAAAGGTCACTGGTTCCACTCCTGGTCAGGGTTCATGCCTGGGTCACAGGGCTGGGCCCTCATGGGAGCAGGTGCAAGAGGCAACCAATTAATGTTTCTCTCCCTCTCTTTCCCCCTGCCTTTCCTTCCCTCTAAAAATAAATACATAAAATCATTTTTTTAAAAATGGTTAAAATGGGTCTGGCCGGTGTGGCTCAGATGGTTGGAGCATCATCCATAGACCAAAGGGCTGCAGGTTGGATTCCTGGTCAGGGGACATACCCAGGTTGCAGGTTCAGTCCCCAGTCAGGGCACATGCAAGAAGGCAACCAATAGATGTTTCTCTCTCACATTGTTGTTTTTTTCTCTCTCTCTCCCTTCTTCTCTCTCTGAAAGCAATGAAAAACATGTCCTCAGGTGAGGATTAAAAATATGCTTAAAATGGAGAAGCACTGGAGAGCTTACTTCCCAGTATATGTCATCAGTTTGGCTAAATAAACTCACAAAAAAATTTAAATGGTTAAAATGGGGGAAAAATGAGCCAGAGAGAGAAAGAAACCACCTCACCTCAATAGGACCGCTGTTCTAAAACAAAACTAACAAGTGTTGGCAAAGACGTGCAGACACTGGAACCCTTGCGCATCACTGGTGCGCATGTAAAATGGCGTTGCAATCGCTGTGGAAACGCAGTAGGGCGGCTCCTGAAAAACCCAAACACAAAACTGTCATATGACCCCACTTCTGGGTGCAAACCCAACGACAGCGAAAACAGGGCCGTGAAGAAATATTTGTACACCCCATTCATGGCAGCGTTACTCACAATCGCCGAAAGGTGGAAGCAACCCAAATGTCTACCAGAAAATGAACAGGTAAAATACCCATGCGCACCAACAGGATATTACGCAGTCTTAAAAGAGAGTAAAGTGTAAAAATTTTGTTTTTGATTTTTAAAAAGGAATGAAATTTGGATACATGCATGCTATGACATGAATGAACCCTGAAAACGTCATGTTAAGTGAATGAATTAAGTCCGACACGAAAAGGCAAACACGGAATGATTCCACTTACATGGAATACCCAGAACAGGCAGATTTACAGACGCAGAACAGGGATTAGACGTTACCAGGTGCTGGAGGGCAGAGCCAATGGGAGTTACTCGGTTAACGGTAAGAATTTCTGCCTGGGGTGATGAGAAAGTTTTAGAAATAGTGGCGATGATTGTGCTACACTATACTGCATATGTAATTAACACACTGAATGTTACGTTTAAAATGGTTTAAATGGCAAGTTTTGTTATAATATATGTAACATATTTATCACAACTTTGCTAAAAAATTAGTAATACACAAAAAAATATGACTTACACACCTTAAATGAACCGTATGGTGTGTGAATTATAGCCCAACAATGCTGCTTTTTTAAAAAAAAAAGGCAACAGTGGTGGCTAACATTCAGTGAACACTTTCTGTACACAAGGCTCATATGTATTACAGAACTTCACAGTCACCTGTGAGGTAGCTACATTTCTTAACCTCATTTCAAATACGAGGAAACTGGAGTCAGGCAATTTATCCAACGTCACTGAGTGGAGTTGTCCATCAGGAATTCGAACCCTACCAGCTTATAGAGCTTTTACTGCCTCTGCTATACTGAGTGCCACAGTGTGACAGGAAGGTTATAAAAGTCACTCAATAGATGCCCCATCAACTCAGTAAATGAGATGAACGATGTATGGTGGGAATCCAGCAGAAAAAGTAATTCCAAAAAATAATTCTAAGCACTGGTGTATAGCTAAAAAAGTCCGAAGAAATGATATATCGTCTTTAAAATTTTTGGTTGTTTTTTTTTATTGCTGCTTGATCTTTTCTTTTTTTAACCCTCACTTGAGAATATATATGTTTACTGATTTTAGAGAGAGAGGAAGGGAGAGATAAACAATGAATGGTTACCTCCCAAACATGCCCTGACTAGGGATCGAACACACAACCTAGGTATGTGCCCTGACTGGGAATGAACCCACCACTTTTTCGTGTACTGGACAATGCTCCAACCAATTGAGGCACCAGCCCAGGGCTATTTTTCTTTGTTTTCTTTTAAAGATTTATTTATTTCTAGAGAGAGGGGAAAGGAGGGAGAAACAGAGGGAAAGAAACATTGATGCGTGACTGCCTCTTGCATGCCACCAACTGGGGACCTGGCTGGCAACCCAGGCATGTGCCCTAACAGGGTACTGAACCAGAGACCCTTTGGTTCTCAGGCCAGTGCTCAATCCACTGAGCCACCCCAGCCAGGGCAGGGCTGTCTTTTTGACCTTTAAAATTTCAAAACTTTCCAATAGTCTTAATCTTAATATAACTCTGAACTAATTAACACCGGTACATACAATAAACAGTGTGTAGAAGAATATAACCTGGCCCCTGAGCATCTGCAACAAGATGGCAGAGATCATTTAGTAACCTTCTCCCTTGACAATTCTCTGAAAGACCACAATAACCTAGGACACTAAAGGCAACAAAAACCCAAGTCTGGTACCAGAATTCCGTAAAGAAGGATGCTCTAGATGTCCAGAAAGAGAGACCTAGTTCCTATCCTATAGGTTTGATACCTAGCTGGGTGCTAGTTAGTAAGATGCAGATTCAAGATTCAGCTTTTGTGTTTCACCAAAATGGTAACATGCCGTGAGTTACTGTAGACATTGCCGGCCCTACCGTCACTCACCAGTTCTTGATGCCTCCCCCTAGGTCTTCACCAGTGTGCAGATGTTGACATTATATTAAACCCTTCGCACCAGTGGCATTACTCAACAGGAAGTTGAAAACTAACAAACCTAGGTAGGACACAATCCAGAGTTCAGAAAATGAACAGGTGACCAGGCGCGTCAAAACCTACTGAACTCCTTCACTTAGATCCAGCAACTCTGACTTCACAAGCAAACCTGCAATATGCAGAAAATACAATTACCCTTACAGTTTATGTGAACTCTATAAAACAAGGCCCTCTCCAGTTATTTTTTTAAATGCAGTCCCAGAGTTGAACACAGTAGTAAAACATGAATTCTGAAGTTAAGAGAAAAACCTATTTGCAACGACAAAAGGAATCTAAAGACTGAAAGACTGAATACGAGGGGAAAACCCCGCTCCTCCCACGTTTGCCCAACGGGCGCAGAACCCACCAGACCACTCTCCACCCCCACCCCCCACCCCCCGCCTCCAGGTTCTACTGCCCAGGATGACGGGGTCTGAGCTCTCGCGCCCCGCAGTCCCGCCGAGTCCACTCGTGTCTGCCCTGGTCCGAGAGCGAGGCTACGTGCTAGGCACAGAAGGGCCCCCTCCCGAGCTGAGAGCTCAGAACTGAATTAGATTCCTGCAAAAGCAGGAAAAAGGAGGACTAGCGGGCCCGCCCGCGGGCTCCGCACACCAGGAGCACCAAGTCGCCACCACGCGCCAGTCCCCGACCCCGCCAGCCGCCCGCCCCGAGGCTGGACCGGTAATTCCACCGCCCTGCCGGGGCCCGCCCCTGGCCCGCGACCGTTCCGGGGCGTTCCTCCCGTGGGCGGCGCCTCCCTCACCACACCAGCACTTGGCTCTCTCCTTCGCGAGCTAAGCCGCGGCCGCCCGGCCGCGCCGAAGCCGCAGCTTCCAGGCCGCGCGGGCCCTGATGTCCACCGCGGCCCGGCAGGCCGACTTCGCGCCCGCTGCTTCCAGCGCGTCCCCGCTGCCTCCCCAGGCCCTTACCGAGGCAGCGCGGCCTCCGCGGCCCGCTCCTCCTAATCCTCGGCCGCAGCCACCGACCCAGCGTCGCGGAGACCGGAACTTCCTCCGCGCAGGGCCGCGGTCTCCACAAAGGCGCCGCACCGCCGCCTCCAGCGCTCGGCCCGCCGGGATATGGAGTGTAGCGGCGGGTAGCGCAGGCTCCACTCCCGCCGTGCCCCGCGCGTGGGGGGGCGGGGGCGGGGCCCGCGGGGGCGGGGCGTCAGGGCACGCCGCTCGCCGGCGCCCAATGAGAGGGCGCGCTTTCCCGCCCCGGGAGCCGGACGGGGGGGGGGGTTGTGGTTTGGCTTATTGTCTGCGGCCGCCAGTCCCCCAGTTCGCCGGGCGCGTGGGCTCCTGCCGGCAGGTCTTTTCGAGCTTGCTCCCCGCCAGGAGCGTGCGTTCCACCCTGGCTTTCCTAACCGGAGGCTGCCTTATCATCCGTTACTCTGAAGGGAATAGAAGGGAGCTCTCTTCAATTCGGGGGAAGGAGTTCCTGGCCCTGCCAGATCCAGTTCAGCCCTTTTGCCCAAGGTCGGGAATAGGTGAGAGAGAAGTACTTGGATTAGAGAAGCAATTGTCACAAAATTCGTCTCCATTTACTTCTGATAGGTTTCCAAGTTAGACATTCTCGGGTCAAAAATACCAGGCGGACTTGTACTCGCAGAGCCGCAGCGCAGTTGCGATGCCGCTTGGAAGCCGAAGACGCACCTCCCGCATGACCCCTCTGGCCAGCCGGACACCTCAAATGAGAGCTGCTCCCAGGCCAGTACCAGCGCTCAGCCACCGGCGCCAGCTCCACCATCTGCGATTGGCTCACCTGCTGCTTCCCCGTCCCCAACCCTGGCGGCCAGGTTTCATGGCCCAGATGGCAACCACTGCAGCTGTTGTGGCTGTGGGCTCTGCTGTCGGCCACATTCTAGGTCATGCATGCCACCAGTGGGGGCTTCAGTGGAGGAAGCAACGCTGGGACCTCAAGGGCTGACATCACTTACTAGGAGCCTCTGGCAACTCAGCCGACATGCCAGCCGCAGCAGCAATTTGGTCCATGCCGCTATGAGATGAAACGGTTTTTGGAGCGTGCGCAGAACCAGAGTGACCTTAAGCTTTGTGAGGGTTTCAGCGAGGTGCTGAAACAGTGCAGATTTGCAAATGGATTCGCCCAATCAAGAAGTTCATACTGAATAAATGGAAAGTCATCTCTCGTGACCAAGTTAATTAGTATAAAGCTATAATTGACAGTGGAAGTATAAAACTACCAGTTAAACTGATCCTATCATTAATAGTTTCCTTGCATCAGAACTGCAATGGAAAAGAGTGTTCTCACCTCAAAGAAGTTCATCAAGGTGGTATTGAGTTTGGGGCTGGGCAAATATTTGCGTGGCCTTCTTAAACCAGCTTTTGTGATGTTACTGTTTGTGAATCAATTAGAATAAAGTGATTTTCTCCCCCCACCAAAACAAAACAAAACAAAACAAAAAAACCAAACAAACAAACAAAAAAAACAGGCGGATAGTAGCTACGTAAAGGTTCAGTAGCCCTGCCTCTAAGGAAAATCCACCCAGCTTCCGTAGGGCCTTACTAGCTGTCAGGCAATAAATCTGGCTAAGAGGGAGTGACTTGTGCAAGGTCACAAAAGTTATTTGCACAACAGCAACGTAGTGGAAAACGGGGCATAACAGCTCTCGGTTTGCAGTTCACACCCAGAATCTCTTCCCAAGGCTTCCAGGTGCATTGTCTACACTGTCAAAATGCTTCCTGAGTTCAGCCCCCTGGTGCCCCTGTCAGTGGACCCTTAGGGAAAGTAACCTGCCTGAATTTTTAGCCCAAATTCAACATTATGGGATCAAAAGAAGCCTGCTGCAAGAAAAACCAATAAAGCATTCTAAAATACAGCAAACTTTATCTGTAGAGAAAGGAGGCTGTGGGGGCTAAGTAGTCTTTAAAGTTACCTTCCCACTTTTTAGGCATCTTGTCTGGGTCACTTCATTCAAGAATTGTATAAAGTACCTGTTGTGTGCCAAGCACTGTATTACATGCTGGAGACACAGGAAGAAACAAAGCTTATAAAATCTCTGCCCCAAAACAAAAATGAAAAAAAAAATGAGAAAGTTAAAAAAAAAGAGCAATAACAAAAAGAATAAACTAAAAAGCAAACAAACGAAAAATCTCTTCCCTACTGGGGATGGAGGTGAGGGTGGTTTTGGGAGACAGACAACAAATCAAACGAGATACACAATCTCTGCGGAAATGAATTTGGTTTCTGTAAGAAGGGAGATGAATATATAAAGAACTTACATGACTCCACTCTAAGAAGACAAGCAACCCAATTAAAAAATGGGCAAAAGACTTGAACAGACATTTCTCCAAGGAGGATATACAGAAGATCCAGAAACACATGAAAAGATGCTCAATATCACTAGCTATCAGAGAGATGCAAATTAAAACCACAATGAGATACCACCTCACACCAGTCAGAATGGCCATCATAAACAAAGCAACAAAAAACAAGTGTTGGAGAGGTTGTGGAGAAAAGGGGACCCTAGTACACTGTTGGTGGGACTGCAGACTGGTACAACCACTGTGGAAAGCAGTATGGAATTTTCTAAGAAAACTAAAAATGGACCTACCTTTTGACCCAGCAATTCCAGTGCTAGGATTATATCCTAGAAACCCTGAAACACCAATCCAAAAGATCCTATGCACCCCAATGTTCATAGCAGCACAATTTACAATAGCCAAATGTTGGAAGCAACCTAGGTGCCCATCAATAAATGAATGGATCAAGAAACTATGGTACATTTACACAATGGAATCCTATGCAGCAGAAAGAAAGAAGGAGTTCCTACCCTTCTCAACAGCTTGGATGGAACTGGAGAACATTATGCTAAGTGAAATAAGCCAGGAGGTGAAAGACAAATACCATATGCTCTCACCTTTAACAGGATCCTAATGAACAGAACAAACAAACAAGCATAATATAACCAAGGACACTGAAATTGAGAACAAGAGAGGAGAGGGATAGGAATATCCAGGGAAAAGGGGAAGGGTTTAGAGCAACAAGTATGAAAGACACATGGACAAAAGCTGGGGGGGTGGAAATGGGAGGGAGCTGGGGCAGGCTGGGGTGGTGGGATGGGATGGGAGTAGAAGACAGAAAACTGTATAAGAACAACAATTAAAATAAAATTAAAAAAAAAAAAGAAGGGAGATGAAAGCTGTTGGAGGGCTCTAAATAGAATAATATGACTTGCCTTCGTGTTAATAGTATCCCTCCGGCTGCTACGTGAAGAACAGGCTGAAGGTGGGAAGGGCAGAGGCACGGAGTAGGACAACCACAGAAGCATTGTAGTTGTACTTGTATGGTCCCAGCGGAAGCAGGAGATGGACTGGTATGGGGGCAGAGAGGGAAGAATGTGGGAGGAGCAGTTTTGGTAGAAAGAGCAGGAGCTCAGTTTGAGGTAAGTTGAGTTTTCCATGCCTAGCAGACAAGTGAGACCTGGAGTTAGCAGTTGGGTACATGAGTCTGGAGTTCCAGGGTGAAGGTCAGAGTTGGAGATGAAAGTCTGGGAATTATCAGCATATCTCTAGTGCTGGTAGCTAAAGCCTTGAGCTTGGCTGAGGATGCCAAATGAACAAAGGAGCGTGTATGGATAGATGAGAGTTCCAGCCCTGAGCCCTGGGACACACCAGCACTAAGAGCTTCCAGGATAGAGGAGGAATAGTGATAAAGAACTGTGAGCACTTTGACTTGCTTCCCCAAACTGGGCCATTTAAAAAATATATTGATCTTTAGAGAGAGGGGAAGGGAGGGAGAAAAAGAGGGAGAGAAACATCAATGTGTGAAATACATCAATCTGTTGCCTCTCACACACCCCCAGCTGGGGACCTGGCCCAAACCCCAGGCATGTGCCCTGACTGGGAGTCGAACCGGTGACTTTTCGGTTCACAAGCTGGCACTCAATCCACTGAGCAACACCAGTCAGGTCTGGGCCATTGTTGATACATTATTCCCTCATCAGATAGTACTTTATCCTCTGAAGAGGTAAACCATATTAAGGCACTAATTATTTTTGCCTATACCTAATGTCCTTGGGTGATAATGATTGCTACCCTTTATCTCACTGGGTTTCATTATCTCATCAAATCTTTCACAATGATTGTACGATACACCCTCTTATAGTTAAGGAAACCAAAGCTCAGAAAGACTAATTTGCCCACAGCAGGAGAGTACAGGGTGGGGGCATTTTAACCCACGTCAGTAATACTTTAAGGCTCATGTTCCTGACTCCTTTCCCCTTTTTATTGAGGTAATTACTGAGGGTTTTCAGAGGAAGCGTGTGGAGGGTTTTTGTAATTACACGGGCCCATAGCACCTGTAAGATGGTATTTACTGCCTATAAGACCAGGAAGTATGAGCTACTTAAAAGGGCTGACCCTCACCTGAAATGGGGAGTACACGGTGCAATCAGGAAGGTGGGCTCTCTCTAAGCCCCTCCATCTTTCTCACAGAGAAAGACGTTGTCCTGCCTGTTGTTCCCGGTTGCCTCAGTCTCATTTGGGGTCAAAGCTCTCCAGCATCAGAAATAAGGATTGGATCAAATGCTAAAATGAGAGACAGGAATGAGGAGAAAGACAGAGATGATACAAGACCACAGGTGAAATTTTCCAGCAAAGCAGAAAAACCAGCTGCCAAGCTTCAAAATAATAAAGGCAGGAAGGAAAACCTCTTAAAATTTTCAGGGAAGGACTAACCATTGAAATTAGCTCAGAATACTCCACATTAGACATCTTGTATTTGCTTGAGGGGAAACTGCTGAAGGCGCTGAAAGAGTCATTAAAAGATTTGCCCCAGGGTCACCCAGCCGGACAGCAACAGGGCTAGAGACGAACCCAAGCCCCAGGATACAGTCAGGTGTCTGCACTGTAGCCGCGAACTCTCACAGGTCCTCTGGCTCTGAAATGTCCACTATAGCTACGAAACAGAAGAAAAGTGGGAAAGAGCGAGAGATTTGCAGAGATGACTCGGGCCCACAAAACAGGAAGCTAAGGGTTTGAGGAGCCCCCAGCCTGGAGGGCAAGAATAGAAGGCACAGCGGAGCGTGGAGTGTTTTTTGCGGCAAAGGCCAAAGTTCGCAGCAGCACCCTACAGGGCAGCCCAGCCCGCAAGGATTGACATTTATTACTCCAAATGACCAAGGTTTTTTTCTTGATAATCTTATTGGCAAAAAGTGAAGGGAGGGGTTGTCCTAATATTCAAATATAATTCAATAGTGGGTCAAAATGAAGTTTAAATAACAACCTTAAAATGTTTTAGTAATTAGCCACAATGGTTTGCTCTGTGGATGAAAAGAGGGTTCTATGGAAAGTAACCTCCCAGGGTGATCTGATCATGAATTCCTAACTTGGCAGGTCATGGTGGTTGTCATGCCTAAGGAATATAATTTTTTTTTAGTAAAAAGTTTTATCTTTGTCTTAGGCAAGCCCCATCAATTGTTTTTTGTGCATCTAGGTTAACACACCTTTAAAATGAGCCTTAACCACTCTCAAGAGAGAGCACATAATCTTAACTATTTCATAATCCAATACCTGCCTTGCTTTCTCCCACCTTCATGTAATCTTCCTTACCTTCCCTCCTTCATTCCACAATGCACACATGAAAGTGTAAAACTGTCATCTTCTGGAGCATTTGAGATCTTGCTTCCTGGCAACAGTCACCAGTTTGGGCTCAGACTCTGACAGAGTCTCTGCAGGGTTGGACGTCTCTTGGTCAGCAGCTCTGTGAGAGTGTCCCAGGCGCAAACCTCAGCCAGGAGCGTACAGGGTATATATATGGCCACTTGCTTGGCTAAGTAGATGCAATTCTTCTGAGTGGCAGTGGTGCTTTCTGGTGGAGCTGATGTGCTTGAAAGCAAGAGTGAGACTCAGAGAAACCCTGAGGGCAATGCAAAGACTGTCCAGGAGACTCATTAGGTATATTAGAAAACTTTAAATTTGTCTCCTATCGGGATCAATTCTACATGGGTACAATTTTTGGTCAATGGAATATAGCCAGGATATTCCTGTACCAACCAGAGAATGTAAGAGGATTCCACTCTTACAATGTAATATGGCAGAATGAATGAGAGCAAAACTGTATAAATGATATTTGCTCTGAGGAGGGAGCCTGCACACCTGAGCTAGTGAGAAGAGAAAACAATGAATGATTTGTGGAGAACTAGAGAGACTCTTTCTCTCTCCTCCTTTCCAGAGGAATTGGACATTTTCTCACATGTTTTTACCCAAAAGGGAGGAGAAAGCATCCTTTGAATTATGTGCAAGGGTCCGATAGCCTTGCATAAAGTCCTCTCTGGTAAATGGCCGCAGCTTTGTCACCATGTCATCACAGGCTGGTGTGGTGGAGGTCAGCTACCTGAGACCCTGAGAGAAGCCCAGGGGCAGAGCTCTCCCCCACTTCCAGTGCAGGGCTGACATGGGGACAAACCCTTGCCTTGGGGTGCTTGAAACAGCAAGGAAAGTCAAAGGAGCAATTTCAGACTTCCCCTTCATCCCAGAACCCTCCCGTGAATTAACCACGAGGCTCTAAAGCAATTGAATTGCTTCAGAGAAAACATGAGCAGTCTTGTTGTGAATCCCTAATTTTATATCCTCTGAACTGTTCTCCAAAGGTAAGGTCGTTTGGGAAAGCTTTATGTTTTCTTGTGTTTATTGCTCTGCATCTAGGAAATTACAAAATCTGTAGTAGTGGTTCCTTGTCCTGGCAAATCATCTGGGAAGCTTTTAAAAAGATACTGTTGTGGAAAAAAAAAATGCAATTAAAAAGTTACATGGTTTAAAGAATGATAAAAACAAAAATAAAAAAGATACTGTTGCTTGAGTCCCATCCCAATCTAATTAAACCAAACCCTCTAGCGGTGGTGCCCAGGCATGACTGTCTCTTTGAAGTTCCCCACGTCGTTCTATGTGCAGTCAGATTTGAGAATTACTGTTCTGGAGCCTCATACTCTTACACTAAAACATGATTAAAAGAAAATAATAATAAAACAACGTGGCCAAAAACATTTTTCTTTTTTAGCAACAACCGATGTGCCTACATTCTTCACAGCCACTGTGGCCCAGCCTACTGATGACATTTAAAAAGCTCCCCAAACTTGCACTGTCCTTCCACAATTGGTGAAGGAAACAACACCAACGTCTCTTTCTCTCCTTTGCAATAAACCTCTAGTTGGCTGGGGCGCAAGGGCCGGGGTGCTTGGGTCTTTGGTCCCCTCGGGACTGGGCTCGGAGGAGGCGCTGGACCAGGCCAGGACGCAGGAGAAGGCGGTGTGGGGTGAGACAGCCCCTCCCGGGACTGCGCTCCGCCCTGGGTTCTGCCTGGACTCTACGCCCTGCCTCCCCACCCGAGGCACTGCTGGCGGCCGTGAGCTGAGGACTACATTTCCCATAATGCAGCCTGGGGGAGGACGGGGCTGGGCCCGGCGGCTGGAGCCGGGCCTCGGCCGGGAGAGGCGGGCTAGGGCGGTCTTCCTGGGCCAGCGGCCGGACGAGGGGCGGTGGGAAGGGGAGGTGGTCCTCGAAGTGGCCATGTCTGTGTCAGCAGGGTGTTGTGGCCCCGCGAACCTGCGCCTTCAGTCCGGGCCCGGCCAGACACCAGTGCCCTCCTGGGGGTCTGGACAGTGACCCGCAATCTCTGTGCGTCCTGGATCCCTGGGAGAAACAGGTGAGTCCCTCTGCCAACCCACGTGGTCTGGGGGCGCCAAGACTGGAGAGCTGTCATCCTTGGAGGGAGGGGCTTGAAGACAGGGGGCTGGGGGTGTCCTGCCGTTTACGCTGCCAGTTGCGGTAGGAGGACTGCTTCTCTCCGGGGTCCCTTAGCCGGTTGTCCCCCAGCCGTGGAATACAAAAGGCGAGGCCTGGAACCCATCCTTTGGCTGGGAGGGCAAAGTCCTGTAGGGGGCAGTGGCCAAGGAGAACCCGCCCCCCAGTGCACACATTCCGCCAGCAGAGTCCTCTAGAAGATCGGCAGAGGTGACTCTGAGCTGAGCGGGGCAGCTCCTGAAAGCGCCTTGGAGCTTGGCGCTTTGTTCACAGGGGTACTCTGGCTCAGCTCACTGGGCTGCCCTCTGGACTGGGGGAACCACCCTTTCTGGGTTCTAGGGGAAGGTGAGCAGCCTTTGTCAGAGAGGGGAGTGGCTACCAGTAGTGACTAGGATCAGGCCATGCCCTCAGTATGGAGTAGGCATCCTGCTGAAGCACCTGCAGCACGGCCTCACCTGGGCTCTGTCTGCACCCAGCCTTAGGACCTGGCACCGCCCTCGCAGGAAGCCACTCCTCGAAGAGTCAAAGCTGGACGGAGCACTGTCTAAGCAGGAAAAGGGAGTGGGTAGGGAGGGCCTTTTGGAAGGTCCTCCCCCTTTCAGGGCAGGCACCTGAGGGAGGGAGGCACCATTCTTGGTGGCACTGCTGCTGTCACAGTAGAGCACTTTTAGGCAAAGCAGCAAGCCCTGGGGGCTTCTAGAGAAGCTGCCAGAGGAGGAGCCTCAAGGGAGCATCTGGGACTTGTTCCAAGAGACCTCTCTTGCTTAACTGCTTCAGGCTGAGCCTCCCAGGAGCTTCAGCAACACAGGTTATACGGCTCCGGTGGGGATGGGGTGGGTTTTGTTGTTAATCACTTAGCTCCCTGCCTAGTTTCCAGGATGAGTGTCCGCAGAACTGTTTGCTTCGTCGGGGCTTCTTGCTGGATTGACCTTGGAGATACTGAGATGTTGCATGATCTCAGGTGGCAGCCTCCACTAGCCCCGGCCAGCTGACCCTGCCCACACTGTTTGTGGGTACCACCCAGCCAGGCTTGATTCAGTCACCTGAAGCTCAGAAGGGATCAGTGGGTAGTGGGCCCTTGGGACACCAGCTTAGCTGCTGCAGACCTTGTTTGGATCTTTGAGCCAGAGGTGCAAGGCTACAGAGCAGGAACATGTGGGGGACCAAAGAGTTCAACTTGGGAGAGACTTCCAGGAGGAGCAGAAGAGTAATGGTCCGTTTTTGCAAATCTAGGGCCCATGAGTGGCTGGTTAGCCTGGAGGAACTCCCAACCCTAGTCCCATAGACAGCTCTTTGGCCCAATATCAAGGTGGGTCACTTCAGGCCAGAGTCTGCCTGGCTTCACAAGGTCAGAAGCACATTTTTCTAGGCCAGTTCACTCTGGACCTGACTCAGGGTGAGCAAACTCTTGAAGGACTGATGTACATGGCAGAGAGCAGCGTATGGGTCCATGTGTAAGTACAACCACACGTGGTCTGAATGCTAAGTAAGAATAATCATGCTGCGCAAATGGCAGGAGCTGAGTCTCCAGTGCCCGTTCTGCGCTAGGGTAATCAGATCACATGGATTATGTCATTTCATCCTCCACAATCTAATGAATCTGTACCATCAGTGTCCCCATTTTATAGATGAGAAAACTGAGATAAATAAAATCAAACCAGGTTGGCCCTGGCTGGTGTGGCTCAATGGATTGAGTGCCGGCCTGCAAACCAAAGGGCTGCCTGTTCAATTCCCAGTCAGTGTACATACCTGGGTTTCAGGCCAGGCCCCTGGTGGGGGTGTGCAAGAGGCAACCACACAGTGATGTTTCTTTCCCTCTCTTTATGCCTCCCTTTCCTTCTCTCTAAAAATAGAAATAAATTTAAAAATATTTTCAACAACAACAACAAAAACTGGGTTGATCCTGGTTCTTCTCCAGAACCACTGTTCCTGAACACCCGACTACCAGCAAGGACAAGTCTTGCCCACAGGCAGGGGTCTCCAGAGGCTACATTGTAGCTGGAGACCCCTGCCAGGATCTTTTACCTTCTTTAAGAACGTAAGGCCACCTTGAGCAGGCCAGTTTAGGGATTGGCAAAGCTATTAAGAAACAAGGTCTTTATTTTTATTTTAAAAAAGATTTTATGTAATTAATTTTAGAGAGAGGGAAAGGGAGGGAGAGAAACACTGATCTCTTCCTTCTTGCACACCTCCATCCAGGGACCTGGCCTGCAACCCAGGCAGGTGCCCTGACTGGGAATCAACCGGCAACCTTTCAGTTTGCAGGATGACACCCAACCCAATGAGCCACACCAGTCATGGCAGATTCTTGATTTGGACATTTCCCACTTAGCATCAGTAATCCATTCCACGAAAATTGGACATTCTGTCTGGAACCAGTAACTTTGTGTCTGTTTCCTATTATCTTAAATGGGAAAAAAATACAACGCTTCCCTCATCAACCCCAGATCCTCAATTTTCTAAAATGCCACTAAAACACAGGGGAAATACATACCTGATAGATGCCTGACAAATTATAGTGTTGGGATATAAATTGCTTAAAACGTTTCCACCTGATCCAGGCAGCACTTACTGCTTTGATGCAGTTTCACAGCCTCCTTCAGTACCTGCAGCAGATGGGATGCAAGTAAGTCCCCTTTGTTGGCCTTCAGTGCTCTTCCATCGGCCCTGTTTGGAATGTCATTTGAGGTTTTAAATGCACATACTTTGTTAAAAATGCAGGTCAAGCCCCGATGTGGCTCGGTGGATTGAGCACCGGCCTGTGAACCGGAAGATTGTTGGTTTGATTCCTGGTCAGGGCACATGCCTGGGTTGCGGGCCAGGTCCCCAGTTGGGGGCGTGCAAGAGACAACCAGTTGATGTTTCTCTCCCTCTCTTTCTCCCTCTCTCCCTTCTCTCTAAACATAAATAAATGAAATCTTTTTTAAAAAATATACAGATCAAATTTTGATGCTATAAATATACATTTTTCTATATAAACAGAAGCTGAATCAATACCTGTTTATGGTATTATTCGTCTATTGCTGCATAGCAAATTATCCCAAAACCCAGCAGTTTAAAACAACCATAAACGTGCATCCTCTAATTCAATTCCTGTGGGTCAGGAACTTGGGAGCAGCTTGGCCGGACGGTTCGGGCTCAGGGTCTCGTGAGGTTGCAGTCATCGGCAGGCATGACTGGGCGGAGACGGTTCGCTTCCCCGATCGCTCACTCACATGACTGGCACATTGGTACTGGCTGTTTGCAGGTTCTCAGTTTCTGGCCACGAGCTTCTTTCTGTAGGGCTGCTGGTGTCCTCACAACATGATGGCTGGCACCCAGAGAGAGTGATCCAAGAGAGCGAGGCAGAAGCCACTACGTCTTTAATGCCCAGCCTCAGAAGTCACCTGTCACTTTCACATTATCCTACTGGTTACTCAGACCAGCCCTGCCCAGTGAGAGGGGAGTACACAAAGGCACCCATGCCAGGAGTAGAGGCTCACTGGGAACCGCATAAAAGGCTGGCTACCAGGGTTGGGTATTAAAAACCAAAAGGCATTTGGTGGGAAGATGTTAAATAGAGAGACATTTGGTGGGGGGGGGGGTATGCCTGTGTTCTGGAGTGTGGCCAACAGGTGGTTTGGTGTATGAGGTGTGGGGAAAAGAGAGGCACAAGGGATGATGCTAGGATTCCTCACTGAACAACTTGAAAGGTGAAATTGCCCTTCACTGAGATGGAGAAAACACTGGGCGGACAACTGCTTAAGGGGAAGACCAGGAACTCGGTTTTGGATGTAGGACTTTGAGATCCTCTAAGACACCCATGCTGCCTTGCCAATCAGTAAGTGTTAGCTGATGTTATCAGTTTGTAAAATAAAAAATATTTACGTTTTATATACATTTTGTTACTAGAAGGAAATAGACTAAAATGTGAACAGTGAATGATTCTGCATGGGGGGGAATGACTTTTTAAAAATACGTTTTGTGTACTTTCCAAGTTTTCTACAATGAATAGGTACCATGACTTCTTCCTTTTTATGATCAGGAAAAGAACAACATACTTCACTTTTTAGAGGGGAATTCTTGGAAACCATTCTTCTGAAGTTTGAGCTAGCAGGGTCCTGCTGAGGGACACTTACTTTTCTGTACTTGACCACTGTTAATTATGCCAGCGTTCCCTGCCAAGAGCACCTTCCCTCTTCCCATGGATGATGCCTTTGTTTGCCCCACAGGAGAGCCCAAGGAATGGCTGCCGACATGCAGAGGAAGAGAAGCAGCGAATGCCCTGATGGCACGTTGGCTCCTTCCGATGGGCAGAGTGTGGAGAGAGCCGAGAGCCCCACACCAGGACTGGCCCAGGGAATGGAGCCAGGTATGGGCAGGGCATGCCGAGCCGTGAGCTAGAGCAGCCTGCAGGACAGTAGGGGGATTCCCAACCACTCTTTCCCTCCCACTCACTCATGGACGTGTTCAGCTACTCACAGGGTATTTGTCAGATGCTGGGGTACCGTAGGTAACTGAGCTCAGCCTGCCTCCAGCTTCCTTGGCCCTTCACATTGGCCTGCTCACCCTGAGCTGTCTGGCTGCCAGCCTGGGCCCTCCTCCTAGTCCCTGTGTGTACAGTGCACCTGCCTGGCTTCTCCCTACTCAGCTGTCAGCGTACGGGTCACCTCCTCACAAGTGAGGCCTGCTCTGACCAAGCTCTGTACAGAACAGTAGTTATTTTGTAGTTTTATTTTATTTTTTATGTCTGTATGGCCCATCTCCTGCATCCACAGACCGAGGGCACAGAGCAGTTGTAACTCTGTATCCACAGTGCCTGTTCCAGTGCCGAACTCGTAATAGAGACCCAAAATATATCTGTTGAACTGATCTGTCAAAAAGTAAGTCAGGAGAGGGAGACGGACATGATCCCTGGGGGAGTCACAGGCTGGTGGGGCCCACCTGGTGGCGGGGGTCAGGAGCCGCGGCCGAGCGGCCGAGGCGCCTTCTCCCGGGGAGAGACTCACCGAGCACAGGAGCTATTCCAGGCACAGGCGAGGTGCTGGGCACGCAGCAGTGAACAGCTAGCTTCCTGCCCTTAGTGGTGGGGGGAGGGGTGGGGGGTGGGAACCCCATTGTAATCAGGAAGAAGGACAATAACTGACAAGTGTCACAGGAGAAATTCAAGGGGCAGATATGATAGCGTGCCTGGGGCTGGCGGTCAGGTGAGGAGGCAACTAACATCTTTGCTGAGAGCTGACAACGAACGAGCCCTGCGAGGAGGAGGGAGTGGCCTCCGGGCAGAGCGGGCGGCAGATGGCAGAGGCCCTGGGGTAGGTAGGGGGTGGTGCGGGTGTCCAAAGGGCAGATGGACACAGGCCAGTGTGACTGGGATGAACAAGGGCTGTGGCCTGAGTGGGAGAGGTGGGCAGGTACCAGCTGCCCCCATAGCCACAGGGGGCTGGGGCCTTATTCCCAGTGTGAAAAGGAGAAGCCTGGTGGCCTGTAAGTTTCAGGGAGGCATGATTCGTCACAGACAGTAGCAGGGGGCAGAGTGACTTGCCTCATCGGGACAGGCAGTCAAGCTGGAGTGCAGATGAGACACTTTGCTGGCGAGGTGGCCTGCCAGTGGCTGCTGCTCTAAGCACCAGGGCTTTTGGCTGGCAGGTGCTGGGCAGGAGGGTGCCATGTTCGTCCATGCCCGTTCCTACGAGGACCTGACTGAATTGGAGGATGGGGCGGCTCCTGGGGAGAGTCCCAAGGAAGGTGCTGGAGGTCCGCCACCGCTGCCTGCAGACATGCGCCAGATCAGCCAGGACTTCAGTGAGCTGAGCACCCAGCTGACGGGTGTGGCCCGAGACCTCCAGGAAGAGATGCTGCCAGGAAGCTCTGAGGACTGGGCAGAGCCCCCCAGGGCAGCCGGGAGACCAGCCACAGAGTCCCCCAGGGAGGACACAGACGAGGGAGATGAGGAGGAGGCTGCCGAGGCCTGGCGACTGCACCAGAAGCATGTCTTCGTGCTGAGCGAGGCGGGGAAGCCTGTGTACTCCCGCTACGGGTCGGAGGAGGCCCTTTCCAGCACCATGGGTGTCATGGTGGCCCTGGTGTCCTTCCTGGAGGCTGACAAGAACGCCATCCGTTCCATCCATGCAGGTGAGCCACCCGGTGGGGGGCTGGAAGGCTCCCTGGCCAGGGTTCATTCAGAGCAGGTTTTAGACTCCCAGGGCCTAAGAGGGATGGGACGTTCTATGTGGCGGAGGGCGGTCCTTCACTCCCTGGGCTTAGGTCCTTGTGTGAACAGGGAATGATCACGCTGACTGCCTCCTTGGGCTGCTGTAAGGGCCAAAGGTGGCTCTGATATGGGCTTTGCGCTTGGAGACGGTGAGAAGCCTGGGAGGTGGTGACCAAAAATCACAGGTCCTGAGCCGCGCCCCGCTCTTGCCATTTGGCACAGGAACGCGTGTTTTTCTGAAGTGCTTCCCGCGTTTCATCTGCTGCCAGTCTCTGAAGCAAGTTTCAGGGACAGGCCCCGGTCCCTCAGGGAAGGGGGGCTGCGAGCTGCTGGTTTTCTTATCATCCTGAAGCCCCTGCTGTGTGCAGAGCTGCGAGGGAGGGTGGAGAGGATATGGAAGGCAAAAAGCTCCCAGGAGGCGGGTCTCGGAGAGACCCGGGTAAGGCCAATCTGGGAGGGCTTCCTGGAGAGGGGCTGAAGCTGGCGTCCCACCTCCACTCCCACCCCGCCCGCAGATGGCTACAAGGTAGTATTCGTTCGCCGGAGCCCACTGGTGCTGGTGGCGGTGGCCCGCACGCGGCAGTCGGCGCAGGAGCTGGCGCAGGAGCTGCTCTACATCTACTACCAGATCCTGAGCCTTCTTACAGGCGCGCAGCTGAGCCACATCTTCCAGCAGAAGCAGAACTATGACCTGCGGCGCCTGCTCTCGGGCTCGGAGCGCATCACTGACAACCTGTTACAGCTCATGGCGCGAGACCCCAGCTTCCTGATGGGGGCTGCGCGCTGCCTGCCCCTGGCGGCTGCCGTGCGCGACGCCGTGAGTGTCAGCCTGCAGCAGGCGCGTGCACGCAGCCTTGTCTTTTCCATTCTGCTGGCGCGCAACCAGCTCGTGGCACTCGTGCGCCGCAAGGACCAATTCCTGCACCCCATCGACCTGCACTTGCTCTTCAACCTCATAAGTTCTTCCTCGTCCTTCCGCGAAGGCGAGGCCTGGACGCCCGTGTGCCTGCCCAAATTCAACGCAGCCGGCTTCTTCCATGCGCACATCTCTTACCTGGAGCCTGACACCGATCTCTGCCTACTGCTCATCTCCACCGACCGCGAGGACTTCTTTGCAGTCTCTGACTGCCGCCGCCGCTTTCAGGAGCGCCTGCGGAAGCGTGGAGCCCACGTGGCACTGCGGGAGGCACTGCGCACGCCCTACTACAGTGTTGCCCAAGTGGGCATCCCCGACCTGCGCCATTTCCTCTATAAGTCAAAGAGCTCAGGACTCTTCACCAGGTGAGGGAAGGCCTGGGGTGAACTGCCTGAGGGAGATGGGACTGGGGAGGGGGGCTGGCCGGGCCTGAGCCCTGAGGCAGTGCTGAAGTTGAGGACCCGCCAGGACCCAGGGAAGACGACATGCTGGGTCTGTTTTACTCTGATACAACCACCCAGACTCCCTACTCGCTACAGGCATGTGCCTCTCTACTTCCTTACCCAGATGGCCTGGGTAAGGGAGCTGGGAGGATGCTGGAACAGAAGTCCCCTGGGTCACTTTCCCTGGAGCAAGTTTGCCTTAGGGGTCACTTTAGTCCAGCCCAAGATTCAAAACTCCTCCCCTTCCTCCTCCAACAGAAGGGCTGGGCCCAGATGTGGCAGCCCTGTCCTTTCTTTACCCCTTTTGGGTCCAGAGGGTTCCCAGCTCAGCTTCCCTTCACTTCAGACCTTCACTCTGTCTGAGGCACCTCCATTCAGATTGGCCTCTCCAAAGGAGGATCACCAAAGATGCCCTGAACTTGGGGGAGGGAGGACAGGCTTCCAGTCTGGGTGGGCCCAGCCCTGTCCTGCCCTGGAGAGTGTCCCGTGTGGGGAAACAATGTCCTGCCCTGGGGAAGCATTTGGAGAAGCCTCCTTGGTTCAGATTAGGTGTTTCTAGATCCCCAGAGAAGGCAAGGAAAGTCATGCCTTTGCAAACTCACTCCCCGTCTCCAGCCCCGAGATTGAGGCCCCGTACACCAGTGAGCAGGAGCAGGAGCGGCTCCTGGGCCTCTACCAGTACCTGCACAGCCGCGCCCACAGCGCCTCCCGCCCACTCAAGACCATCTACTACACAGGCCCCAACGAGAACCTCCTGGCCTGGGTAAGGCAGCCTTGGGGTGAGCTGGGCTCCATCGGGGTTCCAAGCGGGGGTCACACGGAGTGTCTAACCTGGATGATCACCCTGTGCCCCCTCCCTCAGGTCACAGGTGCCTTTGAGCTCTACATGTGCTACAGCCCCCTGGGGACCAAGGCGTCAGCCGTCAGTGCCATCCATAAGCTGATGCGCTGGATCCGCAAGGAAGAAGACCGCCTCTTCATCCTGACGCCACTCACGTATTGATGGGAACGTGCGTGGGCTCAGCCCTCCTGAGCCCGCTGGGCTGTGGAAGCCATGGGCGTCTCCAGGCAGAGCTGGCCTCTCTTGCTCAGGCAGCAGGCAGGGACTGTGGTGCATTCATTAAAGTGCTTTGGGGAAAACACTCGTCGGGCCTTGTCACTGGTTCCTTTGCTCACCCACTCTCACTCATGCGCGGACACGGGATCCTCCTCCCTCCCTCGAACAGCATCAGACTGCATCAGCTCAGAGTTGGACCCTGGGGTTGAGCTGTTTTCATTTAGCTGAAGTCCTGCCACATGTAAAGGTTTCTCCAGCACCCCACTGGCTTTGCCTCCCATAGCCCCATTCCCATACTCAGTCCAAGGTCCTGGTCCCTCCCTTCTCACTCCTAGGTGGGGCCCGTATCCATGTGCCCCTAAGGACCACCCAACCACCCTGGAAGCCCTGGCTGTGGCTCTGCTCGATGGGTTGCTGGGCAGGGACAGAGCTGAGTAAGATGGGGACTGTCAGCTGGGGAGAATCTGAGCCCTGGTATAACTGGGAGCCCTGGGAGGCTCAGCAGTGACGTCTCAGCCTCGAACACTCTGTCCTGAGACCCTCTGTGGGCCGATCTCAAGGCACAGTGCAGAAAGCCTCTACCTTGCTGCTACGGGGGATCTCCGATTCTGCTGCAACTTAACCGTTTTGTTGGCAGGGGGAGCGAGGGATCCTGGGAGTCTTTATTGGAGAACAGCATCCACTGACTGTGGGCTTCAGGCTGTGGAACAAATCATGCTCATGCGGTCTCCGAGAGCTAGGCAAAGATGCTCTGCCACTAAAGCCAACCCACACTAGGGAACACGCCTGTGTGGGTGGCCTGGCACAAGTGTGGCCTGGGATGGTTCCATGTGCTGTCCCAGGAAACGGCAGCATAGCCCCTGCTCTTGGCCCCACCCTGGCCACATTTGAATGGGTATGGCAGCAGGTCCTCTGCCTAGACCCCCAAAGCCTCCCGGAGCAGCCAGAGGGTTGGTGGGCGCTGCTCTTCCTGCGCACATACCCTGGGCTTCTTTTCTGCCTGTTTCCTGCTTCTGTTCTTCCCCTTGATCCTGGCCAAGGCTCCAAACCACTGCCTCCAGGGCCAGGGTGCTGCCAGGCCAACTGTCCCCAACTCCGACTGGTGTTCCGGCCGGTGGTCAGCACCGAGGTGCCCCCGGGGCCTGTCCTGATCCCTGTAGGGCACTCAGCTTTCCTACAATTGGACACCTGTTCTGCGCGGGTGTGAGAAGGGGCAGTCACAATCAGATGGGTGTGTAGGCACCCAGGAGTGTAGGGTTTATCTGGATCAAGGAAGGGACAACAGACAGACAGGGAGGGTGTTCCTAGTGGAGGAGCCAGCGTTGCGAAGGGAAGGACCTGGTGAAGAATGTAGTGTGACTGGTTTACGGTGAAGCAGGAGGAATCTTCAAGGCCTTGGGTTCTCACACTCCAGGTAAGTCTGGCAGTGGGAAACCACCGGATGTGTTCAAGTTGCAGAGTGATGGCGTTCTCCTGTGCGTAGAGAGGTCCCCTGCTGCCTGCCGCTAAGGTGATCTCTCTGGGTTCGAGAAAGAGGCTGGCACTGGTTCCCTGGTGTATCTCTCAGAGGGGAGTGAGAGCCCAAAGAAGGCAAGGTGACTAACACTCCTTCAAGGTGACGGATGAAACGCAGGCGGGCAGGTCGTAAGCCAAGTATGGGCCAGGCTTTGTGAGTTCACCTTGGTGGAGACTTGTACTAGGTGTTGCAAGGCCCCATTAGCTGACTTCCCCCACAGGACTTGCCTGCCCCTCCTTCCTCAGAGCAAGCAGAAGGGGCGGGGGCATGGAGTGGGGGGAGTGGGGGACCCTCCTGTGGACACCACCTTCAATGCCGTAGGCTGCCTAGGCTGCCTGCAAGGAATCACGTACCTGGAGGCAACCAACAGCTTGGCCACATGGTGGCAGCAGAGAACTAATTGTTAATTGCTGCACCCCGCCCCCCGCCCCCCCCTCCCCAAACACACACACACACAAGAGGTGGGCAGGGTGGTTAAGGAGGGCTCCTGGGTGTCCCAGGGCAGGATATAGGTCACGGGAATCCACGTCTCTGCTGCAGGCAGAGAATGTCTCCTTTCGGTCTTGCCCGCATGACTATCTTTAGACATGTTGACTGTGGAGCCCAGGAACCATGCCATGATTTTCCACATTTGTTTATTCATTTCCGGGCCAATTCTGGTCAGAGCAGGGAGTGCCTTTTACATGACCTCAGGCACTGTATCCTCCCAGCATGTCTCCAGGTGCCCAGCCTCCAGGGGAAGGGGAGTCTGGCACTAGGAAGGGGGGCGGGGGATGAGTCAGGTGTCCAGAATGCCCTATACTGAGGTGGATGTAGCACAGGGTCTGTGAGACACACCCAAAATGGACCTGGCACTGCCTGCATTAGGAAGGCTTCCTGGAGGAGGTGCCACCTAAGCTGCAAGAAGAAGGGAATAGAGTGCTCCTGGAAGGAGGTAGAAGGAGTATGGGCTGGGTGGGGAGTAGTGAAGATACAGCTTCTAGGGCCAGGCTGAATCCTGTCGGGCTGTGGCCTCCTCTCTCTCCTGCTCCCCTTATTCTTCAAAGTCCAGGGACCCACGACTCGCCAGTCCTCAGGCCATGGCCACCCTGTGACACTTCCCCTCCCTCCAGGGTCCAGGCCCACTTGGCTGAGGGGTCGTCGTCAGGTTGAGAACGTCGTCCAGGGCCCCTCTTCAGTGTTGGGGGGACCAGTGTTGATGCCTGGAGCGAATTTTTATGAGTTTATTTGAGCCAAACTGATGACAATTGCTGGGCAGCAAAATCTCAATGGATTGAAAAAATACTTGGGTAAATGGCAGTTTTTCAGCTTATTTTGTACATTTCGAATCAAATGAGAAGTTGTTGGGAGGGTTACATGGTATTTATTGGTGGTAGATTAAGGAGAAAGCAACAGTGGGGAGAACCTCTGGGATTAGTTAAAAAGTAAAACTGAGAGATAAACTTTAAAAAAAAGATTTTATTCATTTTTAGAAGGAGGGGAAGGGTGAGAGAAAGAGAGGGAGAGAAACATGGATGTGTGGTTGCCTCTTGCACACCCCCAACCTGGGAACTGGCCCACAACCCAGGTATGTGCCCTGACTGGGAATCGAACCAGTAACCCTTTGGTTTGCAGGCTGGCGCTCAATCCACCGATCCACACCGGCCAGGGCTGACACAAACTTCTATCACATCGGTGGGTACAAGATAACTACCATGTACAGCACACAGAGACGGTATTTGGGGAACAAAGCCACAACGAGGGGCTCTGTGGTCTCGTGTTCGGTGCTGTGGGTGCAGCCACAAGCATCTTCGATGCACGAAGACAACAGGCAGGGTCAGTTAGGACTGGCCTTTGTCGGGAAAGCTGCAGGCCTAGGCTATGACTACCCACCGTGACCCACCGCTAGTTGGGGGTCACGACCAAACTTGACCTCTGAGTCTGTAGGCCCCACCCTGCTGGCCTCCCTGAGCTTGTCGGGTTTACTATGAGGTCCCTTTTTCACCCAGGCCAGTTACCGAGGGGAAGCTGCGGAGGCCCAGGTGAGAGATGGCAAGAGCAGCTGTAGGTTGCCTCCCCTCCCCCCAGCACCCGTCCCCCCCTCCCAGCCTGGAGAGAGAGCTCTGAGCCATCATCTCCTCAGAACTACATCCTCATTTCAGAGAGGGAGAGACTTGAGGCCCAGCAAGCTTACAGGGCAGGTTAGAAGTGCCCATGCTTCCCCCATATCAGGGGCGTTGGAGCAGGGCGGGAAAGGAAGGCCAGCCTTGTGTTTTCTCGTCCCCACCCTACAGTTTCCGCATCCTGAGACAGCGGTGGGGGGACCAGAACTAGGGCTGGGCCTTCATGGAAGGTGCCTCTCCTCTGACTCTACAGCCCGGCCAGCAGGGCTGGCCCCATCTTACAACCCCTCCTGTCCAAAGGTGGTCAAAGTGCAACGCACCTTCCTCTGACACCGTGTTGTCGCTGAAGGGCCAGGGCAAGCCCACGGAAGGATGGCTCCTGCCCGCAGAGGATGGTGTCACTCCCGGGGTCCCCTCATCTCTCCTCTCCGGTCCCGCGCACATTTCCTGGTCTCTTCCCCACACAGTGGATTCCCCAGGCCCTGCCCGGAACCAGCGTTGAGGGTGTTGCTGTAAAAAGGCACCGAGAGAAGAAATGAGCCAGGCTGCCCTCGAACCCTCCCTGGCACTGGGGCAGCCCCGCCCCCTCCTCACCTCGGCCCGTGGCGTCGTGGGGGCCTGGAGGGGACGGTTCAGGCCTACTTACTTCTCTCCAGGCCACTCCAAGCACACCCAGCCCCAGGCCGCTGAGAGAAAGACACTCAAGGAGGAGGAGGACATCCCAGGGCCGGGAGAGTCTCGAGGGCCGGCCGGCCAAGCCTTCACCAGGCCCCTCCCACCGCTCCGCCCCAAACCCCGGTCCCGCCCGTCCCGTCCCTCTGACCTGCTCTGAGAGACGGCTTGGAGCGGCAGCGCGGACAGCGACCAGGTGAGTCGGCCTCTCCAGTTCCTGCCAGCTGTGTGTATCCGTCTGCGCCAGGTGCTCAGACCCGAGGGCAGGGGAGGAGAGGGGAGCATCGCAGGAGCTCCAGGCGGGGGTCCGCTGCCCAGGGCTCTCAAGACCGCGCTGGACGCTGGTCCCAGCCCTCGAGCCTGCTCCCAGCCAGGCCTTTGGGCTGTGGGAATCCCCGTGGGGCTCCAGCTGGGCCTCGATGGAGCTCCTGCCACCGCACTCGCAACCCTCCCTGTTGCTGCTGCTCTTGCTGCTGCTGCTGCTGCCGGCGGTGCCGAAGGCTGGCAGGTCCTGGCAGTGCCCGAGCATCCCCTACGCTGCCTCCCGTGACTTTGACGTGAAGTACACCGTGCCCAGCTTCTCGGCTGGCGGGCCTGTACAGGCCCTGGTGACCTATGAGGGGGGCGAGGATGGCAGTGCGGTGTTCGTGGCCACGCGCAATCGCCTGTACATGCTTGGGCCGGACCTGCAATTTCTTGAGAGCCTGGCCACAGGCCCTGCTGGGGACCCTGACTGCCAAACGTGTGCAGCCTGTGGCCCGGGCCCCCACGGCCCTCCGGGGAATACAGACACAGTGGTGCTGGTGCTGGAACCGGGACTGCCGGCCCTGATCAGCTGTGGCTCGAGCCTGCATGGCCGCTGCTTCCAGCATGAGCTAGAGTCCAACGGGACCGCCCTGCGCCTGGCACCGCCAGCCTGCCTCTTCTCCGCCCGCCACAACCGGCCCGAAGACTGCCCCGACTGTGTGGCCAGCCCTCTGGGCACTGTCGTGACCGTGGTTGAGCAGGGCCACGCTGCTTACCTCTATGTGGCATCTTCTCTGGACGAGAAGGTGGCCTCGAGCTTCAGTCCACGCTCAGTGTCCATCCGTCGCCTCAAGGCCGACGCATCAGGATTCGCACCAGACTTTGAGTCATTGTCGGTGCTGCCCCGGTACCTCCCTTCCTACCGCATCGAATACGTGTACAGCTTCCACGCGGGAGCCTTCGTCTATTTCCTGACCGTGCAGCCGGCTAGCTTGGCCGCCGCTTCCCGTGCCTTGCACACGCGCCTGGCCCGGCTCAGTGCAGTCGACACCGATGTGGGCACCTACCGTGAGCTGGTTCTTGATTGCCATTTTGAGCCTAAACGCCGGCGTCGCGGGGCTTCTGTGGTCGGGCAGCCCTATCCAGTACTGCGGGCAGCCCACACAGCTCCCGTGGGCAGCCGACTGGCTGCTGAGCTGAGCGTTGCCGAGGGCCAGGAAGTGCTCTTTGGGGTCTTCGTGGCCAGCAGGGACAGCAGCCCCGGTGGCGGTCCCAGATCTGTGGTCTGTGCCTTCCCCATCGATCTGATGGACAAACTCATCGAGGAGGGCGAGGAGCGTTGCTGTAGGCTGCCCGTCCACCCAGGCCTCCGTAGAGACCTCGACTTCTTCCAGGCCCCCAGTCTGTGCCCCAACCCGGTAAGCTGGAAAAGGGAATGTCATCTGTGAGCAGTGTGCACGTAGCTGGATCCAGGCTGCTTTCCTCCCACCGCTGAGAGCGTCTGGGAGCCGGGGAGGCGGGAGGGCAAGAGAGAGGTTTTCTCTTCCACCCAGTTCCTTAGAGCTGCTGTGGTGGGAGGGGTCAGCCACACGAAGGCCACCCGGGAGGCTCATCTCCCAGCCAGGTCAGCCCGGGTTGCTACCCCATTTTGCTCCTTCACCCTCAGACCTATCATGACCTCTGATTTTTTAGGCTGTTTCCCTGGTTATGTGAGAACTGGATTGCATCATAACTGTCTTTCTGCCAGGTGCACCGCCAAACTCCGGGTGGAATGATGGGCATCCCCTCCTGTCTGCCCACTGCACACACCCTCAGGGGCAGACACGGAAGAACAGCCCCCCCACGCCCGCAGATGCTCACGGATTCACACAGACTCACAGCTGCTCACTAACACAGTTCTTTTTTTTTGTTGTTTTTCAAATCTAATTTTTATTGTACTTTTTTCCAGTACCATTTAATCCCCTTATACCTCCCTCCCCTCAGACAGTTTCACTTTCTCTATGGGAGCATTTTCTTCTGCTGCCCAAAGAGGATGAGGCAGGAGTTGTGGAGAATGCTCCCACCCCTGTTCTGGGAGCTTCCTGGGCCGGGGAGGGGTAGGGGCTTGCCAGGGAGTTTGCGTGGCTTGGGTTTTATGGACCCACTCATCCCTGATTAGTCGTTCTCTGTGAGGTGATTGCAGGCGGGAGGCCCCAGGACATGGTGGGAAGGTGGCTTGGCTCTAGTAGATTCCAGGAGGCTCACCCCGATCTTGTGCAAACAACTGTAAACATCTGGGAATGAGTAAAGCCTGGTTGGAACTGATTCACCACACGGGAGCCCCGGATTTTTTTCCGCACTAGTTGGGGCCTTCTCACCCTAGGCAGGAGGTCTCCCAGCCCATGCTGAACTGGAGGCTCCTTCCAGCAGACCCTACCCTGGTTCTCCCAGGCCACGGTGTCAGGAAGCTAGAGCAGAGACAAACAGGACACTCCTTAAAATGCTGAGGACAAAACCAAAACTGATTTCATGAAGCCACTGAAACAGTCTTACCTTAGATTATAAGAAATTAAACCGAGGAAACGGGATGAATGGCACTGGATGAGTGGTCCTTCAGCAAGCTGACCCGTAGGCACTGCTCTCAGAGTCTTTGGCTGCCCTGTGGTCATGACCCTGCTGCGATGCCTGCCACCAATTCCTTTCCAGCCCTTGTTGATGGCCCAGGGGTGGGGGAAGTTATATGCATGAGGTTGGGGGAGTCTTCAGCTCCTTCCCTCAGGTGAGGCCATCTTGTCCGGGCCTGGCAGCCCTGCCTTTCCTCTTCTTCGTCCCTCTGGGGAGTCAGAACCTCTCCCCAACTTGGCTAGTGGTCAGTGGGTCAGTAGATACCCAGCAAGACTTGGTAGCGCCAGGCTCTAGGAAGACTAATCTCCAGCCCTGCCCGCAGGTCGGCCCGGCCCCTGGGAGGTGTGTGAGCCAGCTTGCACTGTGCCTGCCCAGGGGCCAGGCATGCACTGTCCAGGGCAACATCCGCTGTGTGCTCGTTGCTGCTGGCCTCAGGAAGCCCGAGCAGCGCAGAGCTGCTCCCCGCCCTCCATGGGTCCCGGTAGGGTAGGAGTCTGGCTGGGGCAGTTGCCCTCCTCTGTGGGGCATCAAACACTAAAGTGTTTTCAGCAGCCACGGGCCCTCGACAAGCCTGGGACGCCAGAGCCAGGACTCTGGAACCCAGGGCAAGCAGGCAAGGGTGTGACCCTGACTGGAGTAGGGCCTCTTCCGCACCTCAGCCCCACCTGTCCCTGAGTCACGCTGAAAACACCTGGCTGGCTTCCGCCTAGGAATAGGCCCCTTTCCTTCCTCAAGTGAGGACAGAGTCCCAGTCCCCGCCTACCCAGGCCACAGACCCAGGGTATGTTGGTGTCTGGGCCCAGCTCTGCACCTGCTCTTGCCCGGGGCTCCTGATTGGTGCTGGGGCCTGATTGGTGCTGGGGTCTGATGACTGGGTTACTCGGACTTGGTCTGATGCGGGCCTCAGGGGCTCCAGCCCTGAGCACTGCCCTTGGAGCTGGTGAGGGTGGGGGTCCTAAGCAGCTAGGACTACTGAGCCCTGCCAGCACTTTGCACCCAGCTCCATCCAGTACCTTGCATTCACACTCTGGCTTCCCGATTTCCAGAAGCTTCCATAGCTCTTCTCTGGAGCACTGAGTGCAGCCCCCAAACACCCTCCTGTTAAGAGCAAGGGAGAGATTAGCATCTCCCAACCCCTGGGGCCTAGCTTGGCACCCAGGCCTTCAGAACTTGGTTTATCCCTTTGCACTCTGTAGGAGGTACCGGTAGCCGCTGGAGGTGCGGGAAGACTTTTGGAGTCTCAGGGAGAAGGACCCTGTTACCAGCCCAGTGCTGATAAATTAACCTTAGAGTTCAGGCAGGCCCCTTGTGCTGGTGGAGAAACTGAAGCCTTGAGATGGGACAGCATTTGCTGAAGTGCAGAGCAGCACCAGCAGGGGGCAGGAGAGGACTCTACTCAAGCGCTCAGGCAGCCAACCTGGCTCCCCTCCCTGAGGGGCTTTAGGGCCTTTGACAAGTGACCAAACCTCTCCGAGCCTGTTTCCTCACCTGTAAAATGGGGGTGGTGAGTGGCTGTGGGGACAGCATGGGGTTGGGTCTGTAAGACTCAGTAACTCATCATCAGAGTGGACATGGCAGGGTAGGCGAGGTGCAGGGGGAGCAGGCCTTCCAGTCGGGGCCTGCTCTGGCCTTGCTCCCTTCGAGAGCCCCGCTGTGGGGTGGAGGGGATGCGGAGGCCGGCAGGCCTGGGGCCCTCTCTGGGCAGACCTGGTGAGGGGTGGGAGTTCAGGCTGCTGTGGCCGCCGACCGATCACTGTGCGGGATGAGCCCTGACCCCTTCCCTGATTTTCCCCAGCCCAGCGTAGTGTCCCTCAGCCCCAACACCAGCTGCTACAACTTCCCTCTGAGGGTCAGCAGCAGCCTCTTACGTGTGGACCTGTTCAACGGGCTGTTAGGGCCGGTGCAGGTCACTGCGCTGCACGTGACGCGCCTTGACAATGTCACAGTGGCCCACATGGGCACGACCGATGGGCGCATCCTGCAGGTAGGTCCCTCGTCCCCACAGCCCTTTGTCCCTGGGTCCCCGTCCCCATCCCCATTTTGCTCACAGCTGACCTGTTCCAGGTGGAGCTGGCCAGGTCTCTCAACTACCTGCTGTATGTGTCCAACTTCTCACTGAGCAACAATAAGCAGCCGGTGCAGCGGAATGTCAGTCGCCTTGGGAACCACCTGTTCTTTGCTTCTGGGGACCAGGTAAGGTGGGCAGGGGCAGGGCCTGGGGCCATCTAATCCTGGGAGACATTGACACACAGGTCTTACCACCCTTATCTGGAACGGCACCGGGGGGTCGACGGGGCCCAGGACCCCGGCCCCCTCCAGCCACCCCTGAGCCACCCTTCTGCCATTCCAAGGTCTTCCAGGTACCTATCCAGGGCCCGGGCTGCCGCCACTTCCTCACCTGTGGGCGTTGCCTGCGGGCGCAGCGTTTCATGGGCTGTGGCTGGTGTGGGGGCATCTGTGGTCGGCAGAAGGAGTGTCCTGGCTCCTGGCAACAGGATCGTTGTCCCCCTGAGCTTACTGAGGTATGGCTTGCTTGGCTGGGCACAGGTGAGGGTGACACAGGCTGGGCCTGGGTGGGGAACAGCAGGTGTTGGCCATGATCTTCCTCAGGCCTGCGATGTCCTCAAGGAAGGCATCCTTGGCAGAGGAGATGGCCCATGCAAAGCTCTGGAGGCAGCAGAGTGCTTGAGCGAGGACTAGCAAGTGACTTAGAATGAATGGAGTGCGGGGCAGGCAAGGGGGGTGGCAGAAAAATTGGGGGGAAGCAGACAGGGCTGAGAGTCCTGGCCCACGAAGGCTATCTGCTCCCCTCCAGTTCTATCCTCACAGTGGACCCCTAAGGGGCAGCACGAGGCTGACCTTGTGTGGCTCCAACTTCTACCTGCACCCTGCTGGTCTGGTGCCTGAGGGCACCCATCAGGTCACCGTGGGCCGAAGTCCCTGCCGGCTGCTGCCCAGGGACAGCTCAAACTTCAGGTACAACTGTTCCCTGCCCTTCCCATCCGTGATGGGGGCAACCAAGACATTCCTTCCCCGTGAGACTATCCTCTACTTATTGGGGCCAAGGAGGGGTGAGGCAAGCTGCGGTGGCTCTGGCTGCTTCGTGTAGGCAGACACATCTCTGTCCCTTTTTGAGCCTGCACATGCCCTACCTGTCCCTTGAGTCATGGGCCAGGCAAGTCTAGCCCCTGTCCTGCCAGATCCTGCCTGCCCTGGGGATCACCCAGGAGAGAGGCCACCTTCAGGCTCAGAGGAGACCTATGATTTGTGGTGGGCATGCAACTAGGCCTGTGTGACCCCTGGCTGACCTTGGGTTCCTGGATGCTCTAGCCCAATGTCCCGGAAGGGCTTCATAGAAGAGCTTGAGTGTGAGCTGGAACCCTTGGGCACACAGGCAGCTGGGTCTGCCAACATTAACCTCACTGTCACCAACATGCCACCGGGCAAGCACTTCCGGATAAACGGCACCTCCATGCTGCAAGGATTCTCTTTTGTGGTGAGACCACCTTGTCTTGTCTGTGCCCTTGGCCAGCTGGGTACTATGAGGAGGGAAGGGCTTGGAGTGGAGGGTATCCCACACTAAGCTGAGCCACCCCCATACCCTCTTAGGAGCCAGTGCTGAAAGAAGTACAACCCCTCTTTGGCCCACGGGCGGGGGGCACCCGCCTCACCCTTAAAGGCCAGGGCCTGTCCACAGGCACCAGCCGGGCTGTGCTGCTCAACAGGACTGAGTGTCTTCTGGAATGGCAAGTGCTGGCCGGCAAGGGGATGGGAGGTCAAAGGGCACCACCAGGGGAGCCTTCACCAGGTAGGACTTGGATCACTGTCAGAGCAGAGGGAGGAGGGCTCAGTCACTTGGTCAGGTCCAGGAAGAAGGGTCTGTTGTCCCCTCCAGTCCTGAGGTGGTGTGGGAATGGCAAGAGAGACCACCACAATCCACTGCCTTCCTTCAGCCAAGGCTGTGGGGAATCTATCCCCTCTCTGCTTTCTCGGGGGTCTTCCTGGGAGCAGCCTGTCTTCACATGGACCTGTGGGGTATGGGTGGCTGGGGAGGTGACCAACAGAGGAACTGGGAGAGATTGGCAGACCCCTGGCGGCAGTGGGCCTAAGCTCACCTGGATGGTGACCCTGAACCTAGTCTCTCTGTTCTGCAGGGTCAGCGAGGGGCAGCTTCTATGTACCACGCCCCCTGGTGCTGCTTCGGCTAGCGTTCCCATTCACCTGCAGGTAGGGGGTGCCGAGGTGCCTGGCTCCTGGACCTTCGACTACCGGGAAAACCCCATCATGCTGGGCATCAGCCCCCACTGTGGCTACACGTACGTGCTACCTCTCTCCCCACCCCGTTCTCCTAGGAATGAGGGAGCCACCCTCAGAGAGCACCCCAAGCCCACTACCCTGCTCTCCTTCAACAGCGGCTCCCATGTCACCATCCGTGGCCAGCACCTGACTTCAGTGTGGCGTCTAGCGCTGTCATTCCATGATGGGCTTAAGGCGGTGGAGAGCAGGGTGCGTGGGCCCTGGCAGCCCCCAGGTGGGCACTGACCAGGAGGGAGGGAGGCCGGACCAGTCCCCCAAGTTCCTGCCCCACCCCATGCTGGGCCGAGGAGGCGGGGGAGCCTGGCTAACCACTTTCAATGGGCCCCAGCAGTGTGAGGGGCAGCTGCCGGAGAAGCGTCGGTGCCGCCTGCCTGAATACGTGGTCCGAGGCCCCCAGGGGTGGGTGGCAGGAAACCTGAGTGCCTGGGGGGATGGAGCTGCTGGCTTCACACTGCCTGGCTTTCGCTTCCTGCCCCCACCCCACCCACCCAGCACTGACCTGGCCCCACTGAAGCCTGAGGAGCATGCCGTTAAGTTCGAGGTAAGTGTGGAGGGTTAGAGCTGAGGCCGGCCCAGAGGCGAGGAGGGCACCGGCCAGTCCTCATGACTATCTCTGCAGTACATTGGGCTAGGAGCTGTGGCTGACTGTGTGGACGTGAACGTGACCGTGGGTGGTAAGAGCTGCCAGCATGAGCTCCGAGGGGATGTGGTCATTTGTCCCCTGCCCCCCTCCCTGCTCCTGGGCAAGGACGGCACCCCACTGCAGGTAAGCAGCTTGACGGGCTCTTCACAGGAGACATGGGTGGGGGTCCGCAGGCTGGCCCTGAGCTGCCACCTGCCCCCAGGTCTGCGTGGATGGCGAATGTCACATCCTGGGCAGAGTGGTGCGGCCAGGCTCGGAAGGTGTCCCACAGAGAACAGTCCTGGGTATCCTGCTGGCCCTGGCCCTGCTTGTGGTTGTGTTGGCCACCGCACTTGTCTTCAACTACCGGCGGAGGAAGCAGCTAGGTGAACTCTCCACACCCATCCTGACTCAGCCTCTGTCCCCAAACATTGGTGTCTCCAAGTCCCTATATCCTCTTTCTGCCCAGGCCTTGGGGGTCGGCCTACACCTTCCGGGTAGGGGTCGGCCTCTAGGAGCTCAGAGAGGCTGTCTACCGGGGCCTTCTTCCCACAGTCCTTTCTCCAAACCTGCACCACCCGGCATCCTCGGACCAAATCACCGGAGCCACACCTCTGCCCCTGCTCCCGTCTGGCTCCTGTTACCGATACAGCCCCGGTGAGATGGAGGCTCTTGAAGCGGAGGCTGCACCCTCTGCTCCGCAAGCCGCTCACTCTCTCTCCTCTGCAGCAGCTCCTTCTGTGGGTGGTCTGGATTCCACCACTCAGGTCCACAGAGAGTCCTTTTCAGACAGTGGGGATGGGTCCCGTGTCCCACTGCTTCGGACAAAGTCCATCCAGCTTGGGGATCTGGACTCTGCGCTCCTGGACGAGGTCAAGGATGTGCTGATTCCCCACGAGCGGGTGGTCACCCACAGTGACCGAGTCATTGGCAAAGGTGAGGGGGCCAGGCCAGGCGGGGCTGGGGCAGAGGTGAGGTCCTGAGATGACACAGGCTCACGGGACAGCTAGGCAGGACTGTCACCAACCCTTCTACTCCGGCCTTCTCACCAACTTCTGTGACCTTGGGTGTCCCCAGTAACCTCTCTGAGCCTCCAGCTGCTCATCTGTGAAGTCTTCCGTGGGCTCGGGTGCAGATCAGGGGGGCCTGGGAGGGCTTCAGCCTCTGCCATCACGCAGCTTCTGCTTGTTTTTAACGTCGGATCAGCCAGTTGGTGCCCCGGGGTCTGGTTGTCAAAGTAGAGGGTGCGGTCCGAGCTCTGGGCGCTGGGGCCCCCCTCACTGTCTCCCCTTGCCAGGCCACTTTGGGGTTGTCTACCACGGAGAATACACAGACGAGGCCCAGACTCGCATTCACTGTGCCGTCAAGTCACTGAGTCGTAAGTGGGGCGGAGGGCCGGGCGGGTCCTCATCCCTGCTGGCTACCATCTCGCTGAGTGGCCCGGAGCAGGAGACCCTTCTCCATTTCCCCATCTGACCCTTGCGAAGGGCCGCCCTGCCCTGGGCCTGACGGGCGCGGCTCTGCAGGCATCACAGAGCTGCAGGAGGTGGAGGCCTTCCTGCACGAGGGGCTGCTCATGCGGGGTCTGCACCACCCGAACGTGCTGGCCCTCATCGGAATCGTGCTGCCGCCCGAAGGGCTGCCCCGCGTGCTGCTGCCCTATATGCGCCACGGGGACCTGCTCCGGTTCATCCGCTCGCCCCAGCGGGTCAGTGCTCAGCGGGCCCTGGGTCGGGAGGCTCCTGCAGCCGCTGGGGGTGGGGCTGCTCTGCCCTTGCCTACTGACCCACCTGTGCCCGCAGAACCCCACCGTGAAGGACCTCATCAGCTTCGGGCTGCAAGTAGCCCGCGGCATGGAGTACCTAGCGGAGCAGAAGTTTGTACACCGGGACCTGGCTGCTCGGAACTGCATGTGAGGGGGCCCAGGGCAGTTGGGGTGAAGGAGGGGGGGGCGGGTGCCAGGGTCTACAGCTGCCCTAAAGGCACCTCAGGGGAGACTCCCCGCCCCAGCCCTGGCCGCACAGCCCTGGCCGTGCCCTCCCCTCTCTGGCCTGTTTTCCTGCCTGCCCAGGTCAGGCTTGCAGGGGACTCTGTGGCTCTGAAACCCTGTGAAGACCCGGGACAGGTGGGTTCAGGGCCTGCTGGGGGCCGGTCCTCAGCATGATTCCCCTCTCCCAGGCTGGATGAGTCATTCACAGTCAAGGTGGCTGATTTCGGCCTGGCCCGAGGCGTCCTGGACAAGGAGTACTACAGTGTCCAACAGCACCGTCACGCCCGCCTGCCTGTCAAGTGGATGGCACTGGAGAGTCTGCAGACCTACCGGTTCACCAGCAAGTCTGATGTGGTGAGACCCCACCTGCCCCAGTGTCCACGTGGCCTCAGTGTCCTGGGAGAACACTTGGCCTTGCCCCTCTAGTTCCGGATGAAGAGCCACGCCCAGGGACTCTCCAAGCTGGGCAGCCCCCATGGCCCACTAGCCCGCCTCTTGGGCAGGAGGAGGCTGTGAACTCACTGGCCCCTCAGCACGGCAGGCCCTGCCCAGCCCCAACTCTGGACCGGTTCTGGTGGTGGGAGGGAGGGGGCCTGGGGAAGATGCCTGCGAGGTGTTGAGGAGCAGGCTGTGACTGGGGGTGGAGCCCCCATTTCCGGCAAGAGGGGTCTGGGAGGTAGAAGACCTGGGAGACCCACCTGCCCCCAGGTTCGGGGTGGCAGTTGAGTCCCCTCACCCTTCCCCTCCCACAGTGGTCGTTTGGTGTGCTGCTGTGGGAGCTGCTGACACGAGGGGCCCCACCGTACCCTCACGTCGACCCTTTTGACCTCACTCACTTCCTGGCCCAGGGTCGTCGCCTGCCCCAGCCGGAGTATTGCCCCAATTCTCTGTGAGTATGTGAAGGTGCTGATGGGGAGGGAGCTGGGCCCCAGAGACGAGGAGGGGTGGGAGACCGAGTTCTTGCCTCGCTTTCTGACTGACCCTTTGGTTGACCTGGAAAGGGATCCTCTCTGGGCCTTAGTTTCCTCATCTGTGGATTGGTTTTGCCCCTATTCAGGGCTGGGTGCTGGGAGGATATGATGGTCGCCATGGTAACAGCATTCCCATCTCGGAGTCTGGGTTGAGGCCAGTGATTTGATTTCTCAGCAGTCCTCTCCCCCTCCCCTGCCAAGGGGGGCTGTTTTCCATCTTTTCCACTCACTTAATCTCAAGGAAAGCTTCCATTAGCTCCCACACTAGCCCCCTCCACATCTCCAGATCAGATGTTTTTTTCACGGGATCTAGTTTCAGATTTCCCATTCTGGGAGGCATGGCGACAGCTGTGTTGTCCTCGCTGCCTGTGGGGTGGGTTTGGTGCCGAGGTTCATCTTCTTAAGCAGCGAGTGCCTCAGCAGTGCCCCGGTCTCTGTGGTTAGGACAGAAGAGCCAGGTCACGGGTCCTGTTTCCTGCTGCGCTCTAGGGGGGATGGATGCATAACCCTCCTGCACAGCCCTGCCTGCCCGAGTCTGCTCTCCATTATTCACGATGCTGATGCATCTGGCTTGCAGGGAGGGAAGTTAGCTTCGCTGCCTACCTGCCTCCAGGCAAGGCTTCTGAAACAGACTCTGAGGCAGAGATTTTCATGGGTGCGGGGGTTATTGGGAAGCAGGACTGGGCAGGTGGAGAAGCTGGTGAGGCAGATGCAGCAGAGGCCGCAGCCTGCCCCACAGGGGCTGCTGGAGGTGACAGCCCTTTGCAGGTTTATGGAACCAAGATCCAGGGGCCCGGTCTTTGTCCCAGATGTTAAGCAGCCACTGGTCACAGCTGTCCCTGAAGCGGGGTGTGAGCTTGGGAGAGGCAGTTCTTTTCCGCCTGGGGCAGTTCCTAGAGAGGACCTCAGCCTGGAGCTGAGTGGTCAGCGGGGTGGGGGGACTCAGGGGGATCTGGGCTGGGTAGCATCCCACTGTCCCAGGGTAAGTCCCATCACCTCTCTGCACCCCAGTTTCCTCATCTGAAAAGTTGGGATGGTAACAGGGCCACCCTCAGAGCATCTGGGAATTACGTGAGGTGTTGTTTGTAGGGGATTTAGAGGATCACTGAAGGCAGGGGTGACATTCCCAAGCTAAAGGGGCAAGTATTAGGTGCCACCAGGCAAACCAGAGAAACTCTGCTTGGGAATGAGGGTGCAAGTGGCACTGCCTCGTGCGTCCTTGTCTCCGGGCTTTTCATCCCCACGTTGCTGGACCTCGGCATCTTTCCTACAAGGTGTGTGAGGTGTGTGGTGACAACCGTGATAGCTTGTGGCGGGGCCCTTCACCAGCCTCCTGTCACCTTGTGCCCCAACGGCTGTGGGGTCAGAGGGGGGTCCAGAGGCATAGGGCGGTTAAGGAACTTGCCCCTAATCATCCCAAGGCACAAGGGCACAGGGCCCAAGCTATTAACCCCTAAGGCACTTCGACCTTCGCCAGGGTGGGAAGGCAGGACTGGAGCTGCAATCACAACCAAGAGAAGAGCTGTCCCCCATTGGGCGATGCTAGGCCTTAGGTCCTGGCACCTGTCCTCCTCCCTGTGTGGCCTGCCAGGGCTTAACTGGTGGGCAGCCCAGAATCTCTGGGTTGGCTCTGATCTGCTGCTGACCTTCTCCTCCCCCCGTAGGTACGCGGTGATGCTGCGATGCTGGGCAGCGGACCCTGCAGCGCGACCCACCTTTGGAACGCTAGTGAGAGAAGTCGAGCAAGTGGCGGCGGCTCTGTGTGGGGACCACTACGTGCAGCTGTCCGTGGCCTATGTGAACCTGGGCCTTGATGCCCCCAAGGACACAAATGTGCCCCCAGAACAGTCACTGTCCCCACTTGTGCATAGGAGCCCCGGGCGGCCTCGGCCCCTCTCAGAGCCACCAAGGCCCACGTGACCTCAGCCCTAGGCAGGCCCCAAGGGGCTGGACCTGCAGAGCCACTCCTGGGAGTTGACCTCTGGGCTATGCCACTCCAAGGGGTGGCCCGACCTGCACTCTGCCCTGTCCCTTACCCTTACCCGCCAGACTGTAGGAGGGGAACAAGGCACATTGACCCCTCACTCCACAGAGGGAGCCAGTGAGGGTGACCCTTGATGTAGCGAGTACTTATGGAGCTGCTGTGTGCCTGGCCTGCTGGGCACAGGGGCTCAGCCATGACCAGCCACTGGCCCATCAGTCAGTAAATAAACAGGTGACTATTTAAGCACAAATTGTGGTAAATGCTATGAAAGTAAAAGGTCGGTGGCTTTAGGGGAACAGGGGACAGCATTGGATAGGGAGGTGAATACAGAGGTGAGGGAAGTCCACTGGAGGTGACATTTTTGCTGAGACCCTGCCAGGTGGGAACTGTGCCAGCAGCAGAGTTGGAAGAGAGACCCTGAGGCTGGAAAGGTTCGGGGTCGGCAAGAAGGCTCCAGGGAACAGGAAGGCAGGCAAGCCCCAGGCGCAGGCTACGGGGCCTTGGGACTTTTGGACAGAACCCAGAGGGCTGCTGGGGACCCGGGACTACAGCAGCCAGGGTGGCTTCTCCTGTCACCCAGTCTGCTGTCCCCTTCCCTGGGCTCTTGTCCCTCTCCAGGGCTCCCTGCTCTGCCTGCAGCCCCCTCCCCACTGCAGGCGCACTGTCAGGGCAGGGACACTTCCCTCCCCACCCCCCACCCCTCGCCAGCATTGTCTCTGCAGCCTTGAGAGCTGTGAGCCAGCAGCAAGGCCTCAGTGCCACACCCGCAGTACCAGCTTCGAGGCACTGACCGCCAAGGCTATTCAAACCCGTCAAGGCCGCTCCACACGAGCCTGCTGAAGGCCAGGCTCCACCGGCGAGGGAGAACAGCTTCCTCCTCGTATCAGCCCTTGCCGCACCCTCGACGCTGAGGGGCAGCTGAGCCCAGGACATACAGTACCTCGTGGCCGTTCCACTCTCTTGCTTAGGACCCCTGTAGTCCCCATCCCGCCAGTTTGGGGGACCCCAGTTCACCCTAAAGGGAGTATGTTCCCTGTCCTGTGAGTCCCCAGCTCTGCCCGGTCTCCTTGGGACTGGCGCTGCCCAGTGTTCCCCAGCTGCACTGCTGTCCACTCAACCACCTTGGGCCAGTGGGAGGCCCAGCCGGAGAGCCTAAGGACCCTGAGGACAGGTAGACAAAGCTTAAAAGGGGACTCTTCTATTCAAGTGCCGGGGTCCAAAGATTAGAGGCCTGTGAGCTGGAGAGGGGTAGAGGTGGACTTCCTGCCTGTTCACCATCGCACCTGTGCTACCCACTCAGTGCAGGTGCCGAAGAGCTTGTGGTCTTCCTCCCTGCTTAGCCAGACGCCCTGGTCTCTGTGAGGGGTGGGGGACACAGCTGTGTTGCCCCTGAGGCTGGGAGAGAGGTGAGTGGACTGTCTCAGGGAACACCCTCCCAGCTGTGGTCCCCATCCCTACCAGTTGCAAAGGACTGTCTCAGTTCCTCTGACTTCCCAGCCACGTGCCCTGACCTTGTCCTGGGAACCTGAGGGTCACCCAGGGCGCCAAGCCCTGCGTGGGGAGAGAGGAGCAGGCCCCAGGGCTTCTCTGAAGCTGGACTGAGGCTTCTTCCCCACTGAACCGCTGCAGCTCATAGATCACTGACTCATGTGTTCATCAGAGAGGGACTCAGAAGGACTCCCCACTGGCTGGTAGGGGGGCTTGGCAAGGAGAGAGGTCCCAGAAAAGGAAGATGGAAGGGAACTCTGAGGGGTGTCTGGTTTCCAGGGTCAGGATGCTCAGGGAGGGGCCTCAGTGAGGCCAGCGCTTGGGCTCCTGGATCGTGGCACAGCTGTACCCCTCCCCCCTGGCGCTGCCATCCTCCAAGTCCCCCTGGAGTGTGAGGAGCTGGAACTGCTTCAGGGTTTTAAATTCCTGCCTGTGCCAACAGGGAGGTCAGGAAGGGAGGGTTATTTCTAGGCCCCCAGACGCGCTGGGAGACTGAGCGACTTCCAGGGCTCGTGAAGGCTGGACTGCCTTTCTGCTGGGTGGCCTGAATAGTGTCTCAGGTATGATGGTGGCCCATGCAAGGGGAAGCTTGCTGGCGGCCGTGGTGGGTGGCATGGGGCAGAGCTTTCTCCCAGGGCCTTGGGAGACCGCTGCGAGCTGTGGAGAGCTGCCAGCCCCTCTTCCTCCGTGGGGCTGGGGACAGGCAGGTGTCAGTAAAAGCCAGAGGGAGCCAGGGTGGGAGCTGGGGCCAAGGAAGCAGCAGATGACTCACAGCTTCCTGAGCACTCCCTGGTGGCAGTGTTTTCTGGCACCTGGAGGCCTGCCTGGGGCACCCTGACCCGCTTTGATGGGGTCCATGAGCCTGGTCTGAAATCCCCCTTATGCCTCAGCCCCAGAGCTTCAGAGAATTTTCCCAGGGATGCACATCCTCTTTGGGGGGTCACACCGGAAGGCTCCAGATACAGCCCCACTTCAGACCCTGGGACCTTCCTGGACAAGGGCTTCATCAGTGACTCCCTCATGCAGCCCATGAGGTCCCAGGTCTGAGCCTGGTACCATTCCGCGAATTCAGTCCCTTCACCTGTAGGAGAGAGCAGCACTCTCCCGCGCTGGGGTCCAGGGCTCGGGCGCTGCTGAGGGCCTGAGGCTCATGGAGGCCTGGGCCGCAGCTCTCGCACATGCTGCCTCTGCCTGTGGCCAGGCAGCCCCAGGAATCAGTAGCTGAGCACCAAGCCTCCACCCACAGGCCCTGGTGAAAAACATGCTGCCCGTATGTGAGCCCCACGGGCCCAGAGGTGGGGCTACACCAGCCTGGAGGATTGGGAACGACTTGGTGAAGCACCCCCGGAGCTCCCCATCCGGCACATGGGGCCCACTGAGCCTCAGTCTTTTGGGGTTTGTTCCAGTGGGTATTTTGCAGAGATGCCAGGAGAGCCTGGGCAGCTGCCATGTTCTCCTCTGGCTGTTCTGGCCCCTGGTAGGCTCTTCATGTCTAAGGATGGTGACCCGGAGCGTGGCCTGCAGCCTTGGCCCTCTCTTGGCAGGAGTCCTTGGCCCAAAGGTAGGCAGCAGATGCCCAGTGGGTCGCAGAGCCTGACTGACCCCGCTCAGCCCAGAGGCGTGGCACCTGAATCCCAGCCAATCCCTACTGACCCCCTCGGACACTCTCAGAAATGACTGTCCCTGTCCCTGTTTGTTTATCCCACCCGGAAACTCACAACCCCAGCCTCCACGTGGAAGAGTGGCTCTGCTCCTGAGCTTCCCCATGGCCTCTGCATCCTGCTCTCTGTTGGTTCAGCACCCGGGGCATCCTCTGCCCGGGTTGCAGGATGTTCATCCCAGGCCCAGCCGGGACTGTTGGGCTGCCCTGGAAAGAGGGGCAGCAAGAGCAAGCTTTCCTCTCACTTGGCAGGATGAGGAGCCCGGGGCCACCTTCTGTCCTTCTAGGCGACCCATGCCCCCTCCCCCACCCATCGGGCATCCCTGACTTTGGCAGGGAAGCAGAGGCACTAAGGGGCCTGGCAGCCGGCCCTTTGCTGGGAAGATGGCAGGAGGCCTTCACATTGGCCGTCACCCGTTGCACCGTTTCTCCTTAGGAGCTCAGGGGTTAGGCTTGAGCTCAGGAGGGGGGAGCTGGAGGAAGTTGCTGAATCCCTAGGGCTGAGCATGGGCAGTGGCAGAGGGGGCCCACGAGGCTCCCAATGCCAGGACCTCCTCCGCTCCCCCTTCTCTGCTGCCTGTCACGTTAGTTGAGCCACCCGCACACACTTGTGGTCAGCCTTGGACTGGGCACTTGGGATCTGGGAATGCATTGGCGGGGGGCAGGGGACTGAAAGTGGCGGGTGGGCAAGATCGCAGAATTCAATCAGCTGTGAAGCCTGCACCCTCCCTCGTGCCACACGCGCACCTGTGCAGCCTGGACCATGGACCCTCAGCGTCAGCCAAGCAGTCAGCTCCACCCCTGGGCTCCGTGCTAGTGACGGCTTCAGCCAAGGGTCTGTCCTGCAGACATGATTCCCCAGGGCGGAGGTGCCCCACTTCAAAGGGGGAAAGGGGTCCTTTGGGCAGCCCCAGTCGCCCTGCCCTCATGGGCTCCTGCCTTGGGCCTGGGTCCCTCAGGGACCCCAACGGAGGGCAGCTCCGCTCACATCCCCTCTGCAGACAGGGTGGGAGGTCTCTTCTCAGCAGTCACGAGGCCACGTGTGCTTCTGGCGGCACTGGCTCTGCCGCGCCTCTGCTGGCTGCTGGACAGGGACGGCTCCCAGGGAGCGTGCGGAGCCCACTGCAGCCCCTACGGCGGCCGTGGCAGCAGTCAGGGTGGCTGTGCGGTTGCCCTCCCCGCGGGCTGGTGCGGCTGGCCAGCTTTCACGCAGAGTTACGTAAGCCTGAGTCAATTGGAGCTCCGAGCGGTTCATTGTGGGCTATTTTTAAGCTGTAACACATCGCAGCAGAGGGGTCACTGCACCGAAGCTTGCAGGGAAGATTGTTTAAACATCTGTTATTTAAATTTCTCTATGCCTTAGAGCTTAAAAGCTGCATCCTCTTGGCGCTCTTGGGTTCCGCCTTCCACAGCCCAGATTAGGAGTGGGTTACCGCCCCTCACCCCACTGTCAGTTCCCTGAGGACTAGGGTTCTCTGCACCCTGGCATCTTCCTTTAGGGTCAGGCAGGGGCCTGGGAGGAGGAGATGCCAGTTCCTTTAACATGGAATGGGGGCACCCTGGCCAGGAGACTGCAGGGGAGCAGGGGGTCAGGGCTCACAGGTCCCTTGGAGGCCCCAGAGAGGAGGGTCCGAAGGCGGAGGCACAGACAGAGCGCTGGGTGTGGGGCTGGGAGACGGAGAGCCCTTCCTCCCTCCTTGGGCCTTGGTTTCCCATCAGTGCCCAGAAAGGGCTGGCAAAAACGATCCTTTCAGGTCTTTTCAGGAGCCAGCCTTTGCCTGGGCTGTGCTCCTACCTGGAGTGCCCCCCCCCCCCCCCCCCCGCATCTAAATCCAGATCTAAATGCTGCCCATCTGCAGCCTCTGGTGCCTGAGCCCCAGGGTAGCCGACAGGGCGAACCTCTGGGGAACGGGCCTGCTGTCCACTCCATTAGCAGGTGACTGGCTGCGCTGGTAGCCCCTTTGGCCTCCTTCTGTTTCTTTTTTGTTTTTTTTTTTTTAAGATTTATTTATTTATCTTTAGAGAGAGGGGAAGTGAGGGAGAAAGGAGAGAAACATCGATGTGCAAGGGATATGTCAACCCGTTGCCTCTTGCACACCCCTACTTGGGGACCTGACCTGCAACCCAGGCACGTGCCCTGACTGGGTATCGAATCAGTGACCTTTCAGTTCACAGGCCGGCACTCAGAACGCTGAGCCACACCAGCCAGGGCTCCGTTTTCCATTTGTTGTTTTTTGTTTGTTTCCTTTTAAGCTCCTCCTGATCCTAGATTTTTAAAGATGCCCAGAGTCTTTCCAGGTCACAGGAGGAGCAGGCAGGAGGACTGGAGGAGTGAGGGGTCAGGGACCCGACAGAGTTGTCTCCTGGGGCCACGGCAGGGCCCGAATCTGTCTGCACTGGAGAAGCAGGTGCGGGAGGCTTGGCTGGGCAGGGAGCTCCCGGAGGAATGGAGCCTCCTGTGCCCCTTCCCCTGATGATGTCCTGCCCACCATCCTCGGGCCCTCCTGGTGGGGGTTCTGGCCTGATCCACGGGAAGGAAGAGTCCTCAGACTGACTGACTCTCCCCATCTCTGGAAGTCTCACCCTCTCCACAGAGGCTGGAGGCCTCCCCCCAAACCTGACAGGTGGGAGTCAGGTGAGGTATGAGAGGAGGCAGTGCCGGGACCTGCCCTCACAGAGGGGACTCTGAGACTGAGCTCCCTGGAGTTCCTTCTTGGCCCCTCCATCCCAGAGAGCCCTCAGCCTGGGGAATGGGCTCAGCCTGGGGGAGGGGCTCTCAGGTTGCCATGGCAACATGTTGGCCCTCCTCACTTTCTAGAATCAGAAATAGAATTGGATGCCCTTCTTCCTGGTGAGAGACTATTTAAAAACATGTTGGGGGGGTACAGGGGGCAATGTTCCTGCTTGATTCCTGGGGGCTGGGCAAAAGGGCCCCCTGCCTGGGAGCCTCTTCAGCTGCCCTGCTGCCCCTCCCCTCAGAGGGATGCAATGGAATGGGCTTTGGCCAGCCAAGAATTCTGTGTACAAAGGACTCAGCCTGGTCCTTCAGGCCCCCACTCAGCACCGCCTGGTTCATGACCCCAACAGGGAAAATGCCCCCTCCCAGGCCTGGGCCGCCTGCTAAGCCACAGGGAGGGGGAACAGTCATGGGGACAGCCACCTCGGTGGGGCTGCAGCTCTCGGAGGAGAGGTGTGTTGGCTTCCCTCCAGCAGGGTCCGTGCCACATGGCCCTGGGCATGGCACCAGCGGTAGCACCGTGGATTCAGAAGTGTGGGTCCAAAGCCTGGTGGCCTGGCTTCGGGCTCTGGCTCTACTGCTGCTCACCAGAGCTGAGAGCTCTGGGAAGTCTCCCTCCTCTCTGTGCCTTGATGTCCTCATTTGTAAAATAGGGACGATAGTGCCAGGCTCATGGAGTTGCTGTGGGGCTGGGCTCTGCGTGCTCAGTGCTGCCTGGCCCAGAGGGAGAACGTCATTGCTCACAGTGAGCGTTCCTATTGCTGGAGGGGCATTTGCTTCCCTGGTGGGAAGAACCTTCTCCTCTTTCCAGACTGCCCTTTCAGCCTTCCTTCCTGGGCTCAGCTGGCTCAGCTCCCCCTGCCCCAGGACACCTCAGGTCAGTCGTTCACAGAAACCCAGTCTTGAAAAGGGGATTGTGTCCCTCTTCTGCAGGAGGTAGGGGATGGCACACTGGTTGGACAGTTGGGGTCTCCCAGGGCCTCCCTCCATGCTTCCCAGCCCTCCCTGGCGCAGCCCAGCGCAAGGGCTGCACAGGATCCAGCATCTCTATTGTGTGTGTATGGGGGGGCAACACCCCAAAGGCAATTCTTGGGGCCAGAGATTAATGGTGTTCAGTGTGTGTGTGTGATGTACATTCAGCCCACAGAGCCCTGGGCTCTGCTACCTTCCTGGGCCATGGTGTGTGGTGAGCAGCAGCGTCCAGAGACATCAGTCTCCATTTGTAACTGAAGCAGCATCCAGGGAAGGGGGACGGGGCCCCGAGGGCCTGAGACCTGGCTGAGTCAGGCTGTGCCCAGTGCCTAGTCGGAAGGTGCAGACGCAGCACAGTGCTAGCCTTGGCCCCAGGTCACACCGCTTCACACCCCACGGCCAACTGTAAGCACTATTTTTAACCTTTGTGAAAACAGGCAGCTTCGGAGGACAAGCCTACAGCTGCATTCTCCACAAACCTGTTTCCTGGGCAGAAAGACTGAGGCCTGAAAGGACTCGGCCTGGAGGACAGAGGGAGGAGGCCCAGACTCACAGCTGGGGGGACGGAGGAGGGCCTGACCCAGTGCCAGGTCAGAACCTCCAGGCCCAGGCCTTTGGCAGTGAGCAACGCCCCAGACGGCTTCCCAGGCCTGTCCTCTGTGGTTGCAGGGCAGGTCCGGGCCTGGGCTGGTGGTCTAGGCCGGTCCCACCCCTCTGTGTCCCTCTGCCCATCTAAGAAATGGAGAGTGGCACTGCCCACCTGGTCTGATAGCTTACATTTCCTAGGAGCCCCCCCAATGTCCAGGCCTTCATCTGACTGGCCTTCATTGTCTACGCAGCTGTGCCCACTGTATGTCTGGGCCCGCACCCACTGTGCCCCACTGTGTACCAGCCCTGGAGCCACTATGACCTTCTGTGCCCCAACTTGTAATTGTCACTTGGCTGGCCCTGTGCTCACTGTGGCCCAGCCCTACACCCAGGGTTCTATCCCCCTTCTGGCCACCATATGGGACCACCATAGAACCTTCTGACTTGAGAATTCTGAGCCGAGGTTCTGCCCCAACCCCTACGGTCCCCATCCCCACCTCTGTGGGACACCAGTCCTAGGTTTCAAGGACATGTGGCTCTGGGGAGGGGGCTCTGTGAGGCACAGGCAGAGGAGAACCATCTGGAGCAGAAAGATTGCCAAGGAGCTTCTGTCCCTGGAGCGGGAGCCGAAGAACCTGGGGGAGGGGAGCTTGGGTCTGAGCCTGGGCCCCTCACCCTCCTCTGCCTCCAGGACTGAATGGTGAAGGGGCTTTGGCCCCACAAAGGGCCTCACGTCACATACAGGAACTGCCTCCGTGGGTCAGGGCCTCGTATCAAGTTGCCACATGGGTAATGAGGAGAAAGAGCCAAGTGTGACGTGTGAGATACTGGGCACCCAGGGGCGTGCTCAGCATCTCCCCTGTCCACCTTCCTCTCTTGGCCGTCCACTGCCCCCCTCCCCCCAGCTTCCAGAGTGCTGCCTCACTTTAGGGCTGGACCAAGCAGAGCGGTCACCTGGCTGGTAAGGGGGCAGGAGGCCAGCCTAGGATTGGCAGGCTCTACTGGGCTGACTGGAACTTTCTGTCTCCCCAGCTTCCCTGGGTGGGGCCCCTGGTTCTCCATACACTGTCACCTGCACCAGGTCACTGGGGGCTGTGATGTGTGGGGTCGTCATGGCAATGCAGTGGGGGCAGGGCACCTAGGGCATGGAGCAGGACTATGGAGGTCACCAAGAAGGTGGGGGACCCTGATCCATTGGGCCCCTGGGGCCACCCCTCAGACAGAGGCCAGCAGCTGGGGAGTAGCCTCAGAGGGTCCCAGGGACTATGGGCAAACTCAGGGTCCATGTGCCTTAGGCCGGGGTTGTCACTGCCCACCGAGGCCATCACTGAGGAGGCCTGTGGCCCACCCTCCCAGGCCCATGTCCCTGAGCCTATTTACCAGCTACTCCTGGACCCTACTGAGGTTGGTGCACAGTGTGGCTACGAGCAGGCCTCCCCCGATGCCATGAGATCCTCCTCCGCTAGCCTGTTACCAAGCCCCATCGTGGGAGCCCAGTTGCATCTCATCATGGAGAATGGGACCCTGGCCCTACCCTTGAACATGCGCAGTGACAGCACCAGTGATGTGGTCCAGCACGGATTCAGCTGCTCCTGGTTTCAGGTGCAGGGTGCGAGGGTGGGCAAGGCTCAAGCTAAAGTCCTGGTAGGCTGGGGCAAAGGGCCCAGCGGTGCTGACCAGATAGCTCCCTTGGGCATTGGGACGAGCCAGTGGCTACCCTGTTTCCTTCCAGGGGAGGATGGCTCAGCTATAGCCCAAGGTCCCCTTCTGGCTGCAGCCCAAGATCAGGACCAGGGCAAGTGCCCGTGCCTGGCTCACGCTCCTCCACCTTCAACTCTTGTAAACACTCCAGCTCTGGGGACAACCCCAAAGCCAGCAGCAGTTGAACCTTATACCTGCAACCCCGACCACCTGACCGGTAGCATGGCCATCACCAAGGGTTTGTCCCAAGACCCCCTGCTCAGGAAGTGTGACAACCAATTGTCAGTCCTCTTGGAGCCTTCCAATGTGGCCACATCTTGCCAGGACAGCATGAATTTTGGTTCTCAGGAGAAGAAGCGTCCCACCCCAGGGCCCACTCAGAAAGAGTCCCCCGGCCATGCCCAGGAGCTCCAGGTTGCCGGAAGGCAGGTGTTACCCCAGCAGCCTGAGAAGCCACTGGTCTGTACCTCCAGGCCAGGCAGCTCAACACCAGTCTCAGGAAGGCCAGGCACCCCCAAGTTCTGCTGGAGGAGTAGCCCGCAGATCCACAGCCCCCAGTCAGCCAGGCAGCCCCTCACAGTTGGCAACAATACCTGCTCCGGTGTGCCCCTCTCTGCCTGCCAAGCCACCTGCCACAAGCAGTCCCCAGTCCAGCCTCCCAAGGAAGCCACTCAGATCGCCCCCTCCATTGCTCCTGCCTGCCAGCTCCAGGACACCCTGGAAGACCGTGTGCTGGTGTTTGATGTGGCCACAGGTGACGCCAGGATGGGACAGCTGTGCCATGACCCCATGGGCTCACCAGCAGTGCTGGTGGGCCTCACGCCCAAGCACCCAGCTGTTTATGCCCCTGGAAATGCGCCGTCCCCCCGGCCAGCGGCCGTGCCCGTCGCCCCCCCTGACAGCAGTCGCCCCAGCTTCTGGCCCATCTCGTCAGTGCTGTCTAGCCCTGTGCCCTCCAGCCTCTCCTCTAGCAGCTACCGAGAGGTGGCCCTGGTCCCCAAGGAGGCCAGGCTCCACCTGGACTCCCCCGCTACTGAGCCCCCTGTTAGGGTGGGGATGCTCACTGGGCCCATTCCATTGGGGATGTCCCCCCAGTTTGGTGAGAGGACAGTGAACCAGGTCCATGATCTTGGCTACTCCGAACCTAATGCTGAAAAAACTGAATCTAGTCACATCATCTGGATGATGGATGCTTCCGGGATGCAGGACACTTCTATGGCCCAGGCCAAGAAACTGCTGTGGATGAACTCAGAGCCAGCCCCAGAGCCATCCCCAGAGCCTGCTCCTTCAGCTGCACCCCAGGAGGCACCCAAATCCCTGCTCCCGGAGGAGACTGGCATGCCCAGCTGGAAAGAGGTCCACGCTGCTCACCCCAACAGTCCTCAGGCTGAAGGCGCTAGGCAGGACCCCCACGGTGGTTGGCCCCCACTAGCTGAGAAGCATCCCCTCTCTGGACAGCCCCCTCCAACTAACCAGCCTGCCTCTGCTGAGCAGCCCCCCTCAACCAAGCAGCCCCCGCTTCCTGACCAGCCCCCTCTTTCTGGGACTGCTCTTCCCAGGCAGCTTTCTCTCATTGGGCAGCCTCCCTTTCCCCAAGAACTCCCCATCTCCACAGAGCCCATCCTCTCAGGAGGCCCTCCCACCAGCAGGGAGGCTGGCCAGGCTTCCATGCTGTGCCAGGAAGGGGAGGCCTTGGGTCTGCCCACCCACGTGGGGATGCTTCGGGTGCCCCTGGCCCCTGAAAAGACCCGTGGTGTCTATGTGAGCAGAGAAAAGGTCAGCACTGGTGCCACCCCAAGCTCCGGCACACAGCGGCACTCATTCTGGCCACCGGACGGCTCTCACAGTGCCCCGGAGGAGCAGCTCTCCCTGACCTCGACCACTGTGCCTGGCCCTGGCTGCAGGGTCTTGCCCACGGCCATGGGGGGCACTGAGCCCCAGGGTCCCCAGCTCAAGCTGACAGCTGAGGACATTACAGACTCGTCAGTGGTCACAAAACTTGGCCCTCTCCGTGAGGCCTACTATGAGCTGGTGTCCCCCACAGATTCTCTGCCAGTGCGGTCCCCAGTGCCCTGCTGCCACTCACTGGGTCCTTATCAGGACATGGCAGCTGTAGTGATTGACACAGGAACGGGCTTCACCAAATGCGGACTGACCGGAGAGGACCACGTGCTCAGCGTGGTGCCCTCGTGTGTGCAGCCGCTGCAGCCGCCCGCCCAGCACCAGCCCGGGTACGCGCTGCCCGAGAACAGAGAAGGCTCCTGCACCATGCTGAATCGAGGGGTGGTCTCCGACTGGGATGCGCTGGAGGTGCTGTGGCAGCACCTGTTCTACTGCAGGCTGGGCGTGCGGCCCGAGGAGCTGGCTGTCCTCGTGGCCGACTCGCCCATCTCGCCGCGCACCAACCGCGAGAAGGTGGCTGAGATTCTCTTTGAGCATTTCCACGTGCCCGCCATGCAGACAGCGCACCAGGCCCTGCTGGCGCTCTATGCTTACGGGCGTACCACTGGGCTGGTGCTGGGCAGTGGGCACGGCACCTCCTATGTGGCGCCCATCCTCACGGGGAATCTGGCCCCACTTGACACCTACCGCCTGGATGTGGCTGGTGTTGACCTCACTGAATACCTGGCTCAGCTATTGCTGGCTGGTGGCCACTCGCCACCCGACAAAGGGCTTGTCAACCAGTTTAAAGAGGCCTGCTGCTACGTGGCGCTGGATATGAAAGCCGAGATGGCCCGCACCCAGCCCCAGCTCCGGGTGGACTTCACACTTCCGGACCAGCAGGTCTTCACACTGGGCTCCGAGCGCTTCCGCTGCCCCGAGGCCCTCTTCCAGCCCAATCTGCTGGGCCTCGACCAGCCAGGCCTCCCACAACTAGCCCTCCTAAGCATCAGCCGGCTGGAGGCCAAGCAGCAGGAGCAGCTGCTGGCCAATGTGGTGCTGGAGGGTGGCAGCACCCTGCTGAGTGGCTTTCCTGAGCGCTTGAGACAGGACCTGGGTCCTGGGGCAACTGTGCTGGGCTCTCCCCACCGCGCAGTTGCTGCCTGGCTTGGAGGCTCCATCATGGCATCCCGGGACTCCTTCCAGAGTCTGTGGCTCAGCCGCCGTGAGTACGAGGAGGAGGGCCCATGGGCCATCTACAAGTACCACCTGTGAGCACATAAAAGTTCTGGTTCTCCTTACTTCGAGCACTGTGGCATGTTTTAGGTCCAGGGTGCTGTGGGAAGGTCAGGGGCCCGGGCATGGGGTCAGGGATGGGGCCCTTGGCATACCAAGGGCACACCCAGCCTCTGCACGGAACGCCACAGGTCCCGGCAATTCCATCCTTTGTAGAGCACCCCAGAGCCCCTTGGCATTGACCCTGGTCTAACCTGACCTTTACTGCACCCCAAGGGCAAACACAGAGAGTGGCTGCTGTGGGTTTTGCCCCGTTGCCCTGGCGACAAGTGCAATTACATTTGATTGCCAGCTGGTTGCCATGGCAATTTCAAACATAATGTAATAACCCACACAGCCTGGAGTGAGTCATGATGGGGGGGCAGCCCCCTCCCCTAGCTGCTCAGGAGAAGATTATTTGCCCTCCCCCATCTTGGGCTCTACACAGGGGGCTGAGGCTAGCAGCAGAGACAAAAGCCAAATAGTTCCAAAGATGTCTGGGGACCTGGAACATTTGTTGCCCCCAAGGGATGGTACCTGTCAGAGTCTGGGCTCCGTGGGGGAGATAGCCTTGTAACGCAGTTACCTCCTAAAGTCTGAACTTCAGCTGGAGCTCTCTGCTGGGTAGGCAGGGGCTTCCGCCCACCAGACAGAATGTGAGGGTGCAGGAGTGCTGGCCTTCAGTTCCCTGGGGCGGGGAGTTGGGGTAGCAGGGCAGATAAGTCCTGGCTCCTGGGCAGGAGCGGGGAGCACCCCTGAACCGGGGTGGGGAGTCTGGCCCGGTCTGCAGGCTCACACCGTATGCTGCTTCTTTGACATCCAGCTCAGGGGAGAGCGGGACAGTCAACTTTGGACTTTGTTCTCCTGCTCAGCATCCCAACACAGACAGCTCTTGCTCACAGGGTGGCGGGGGGACGACACGCCACCTCAGGAGATCTTCCTAGAGGCTACCAGGCAATGCTGATGCCGAGGCCAACCACCCCTGTTCTTGTCCCAAACTCTCCTGTGCTGGGGCCTCTTGTTATCCCTCAGGCCAGGGCATTGGCCAGAAACTATGGCTCCTGACCTCGTCTGGCTCTGAAAGTGGGAGTAGAAATGAAGGCCCGTGGTCCCAGCCCATGGTCCCATAAAGCTGGAAGGATGGCATTTAGCTGGTGGTATTACTTCCTGCCCAGAGGGCACCTAAAGACCAAAGCCTTACCTTACCCTGCTTGTGCTGCTCTGGCTGGAGACTTGAGGGATAGACTATGGCCCAACCCCAACCCTGGGTTCTGTCTTTAGGTTGTCCTCTCCAGAAAAGACAAGACCTGGTTTCACTTTCCCACCACACACGTGCATGCACACACACACCCCTGCAAATGAGGGGCTGCCCTAAGCGCAGAGACTAGAAACAGCCAATAACATAGGGTCATCCCAGCCACCGCCCACGTCCAGGCATGGTCCGGCCTCTTTTGGCGTCCTGTCCTCATGCCCTAATTCAGTCTCTGCAACCCTGAGGCCTGTGTCATGCCGGAAGGGCACCAGTGTCTCCCGGGACGAGCTACTGCATCAGTGAGCATGTGCAAGCAAGCACGCCTGGGTGCACACAGAATACAGACACACGTGCCCCTGGGCACCACTGCACACACAGTGCTGTTGTCTTCTTTAGCAGAAGAGCACGCGCACACACACACACACACACACACACAGACACACTCACACGTGTGCACATACACCCTGCCACGTGCTCTCACCCACAGGCACATGGAGTGTGCACAGGACCAAGAAGAGGTGGAGCCCTGCCAGCAGCAGGCAGGGCTCTTGCAAGCCACCTCTTCCCCTGCCTCTAACCCCCCCATTGCAGCCTCTCTGTAGCTCAGCTTCTTCATGCCTGGATATGCATGACCTTCGGGAAAGACAGAAAACGTGTGTGATGTGGGGGCTCAGCCAGCCATGGCTCAGCTGCACCACACAACTCGGAGAACCATGGTGTCAGGGACAGTGGGCAGACAGCAGGCAGGACTGAGTGCCAGGGCGTTCATTCATTCTGCAGACAGGAGCTGAGCATGCGGAGGTGAGACGCAGGCTCTGCGCTGCATGGGCCCAGCTTGCCAGGAGGTGCTTCTTCAATGGTAGGGTTGGTGCCGTGACTGAGACCACCCAGATGTGACATCAGTCTGGCCTGGAAGAGGGGACCCAAAGCCAGGGAGGGATGTGAAGGACTCCTCAACACCCCCTTCGGAGGAACATATTGAGGGGCCTTGTTTGAGCAGTCACTGACCAGGCTGGCCTTTCAACTCCAGCCCCAACTTCCACATTTGAGGAGTCATTCCTGTCAGCAGCCACGAGGAGCCATGCAGGGAAGACTCAACATGGCCAAGGGTTGCAGAGGACCCCTCCCCAGATGGGGTCAGAAGGCTCATTGGGAGGGTCAGGCTGGGTGGCACCCAGCTTCAGGCATGGAGAAGCCTAAGCTTGTCCCTCAGATACCGGCCTCAGGGCCTGTGAGGGAACAGGGGCAAGCACTGGGTCCATGGGCCTCCCTGACAAGGGACAGAGAAATGGCCAAAGCCTTCCCTTAGAGCTTCTGCCTGGCGGTTCTCAGCCTCCCTCAGTGAGGGGCTAGGTCTGGTCAGCCCCCAACCAGAGGCGCACAGGTCGTGTAGGGCTTCCGTTGTCCTGGCTTCCATCTCCGGCTGCCTTCTGGGCAGGGTCTATGTCTGTATTGCTGCATCCCAGCCCAGGGCACCTACTGATTGCGCTTCTGCTCATGAAGTGTTTGTGGGTGGTAAAACCGGGAAGAAAGCAGGCTCCCCACCAGGCCACGGGCGACTTTTATAGTTTGGGAAATTCAGTGACACAGGAAGGGCTGACTGGACCAGCCCCCCCTAGCCCAGCCTTGAAGCTGGCAAAGGCTTTGGCCTTGCAGGAGTGGAGTTTGGGTGGGAAGGAGATTCTGCCTCCGGTGGTCTGGAACCCTCACTGGTCAGTTTTGCGCGCGCGTGCGCGTGCACACACACACACACACACACACACACACACACACACTCCCCGCCCCCCCCCCCCCCCCCCCCCCCCCCCCGTTTGTTTACTACTCCTAGCTAGGGGATGCTAGCCTCTAGTGCCGCTTGCTTTAACGACTGCCCACTTGGTTCTTTCAAGCCGGTTCCACCCTTTGGGTCCTGTGCAGCTCCTGGACTCAGGCGTTCACGCACCTCCCGCTCCCCAGCCCTGCAGTGGGAATAGGGAGGCCACTCCACCCCTGTTGCCCAGTCAGTTCGAGGGCCTAAGGGAGCCTAAGGGGTGGCAGACCAGTGCCACCCCTGTCCGCTCGCCTTCGAGTGGGGTTCCGGCCACAGGCACCGCCAGGGGCGGGGCGGAGCCCGCTGAGGGAAGCCCCGCCCCCAGCCCGCCCCCGGCCCGGGGTGCGAATCTGATGCGGGCGAGCGGCGGGAGATGCTGGAGGTTCGTGAGCCGAAGCGGCTGCAGCTGGCGCCGCGTCTGCCCCGCGTGCTCGGAGCAGGTTCTGCCCGCCGCCCCTGGAGCCTTCGGTGCCCTCACTGAACCCGCGATCGCATCCTCCCTGTGATCGACCGGCGCTGCAGGTGCGGAACGGGCCGGGCGGGGGGCGCCCCCCCGAACGCACGTTGTGGACCTTGGGGGATTGGGTCTCTGGTTCGAGGTTCGGGTCGCCGAGTGTGCGGGTCCCCGCGTGGCGTGGGCTTCGGCGAGGGCAGAGCACGCGGGCACTGCAGATCCGGGGGTCGGCGTGTGGGGTTGGGCTAAAGTTCCCTGTCACCTCTGACGGCTGGGCTGGGGGGTCCCAGGGGAAGCCTCTGAGTCAGGTGCAGGCGAATCTCCTCTACCTGCCCCCCGCCCCCCTTGTGTACTCCCTGCCCCCCCCCCGTCTCGCTAAGCTCCTAATTGTGAAGACATTAACCCTCAGACATTCGTAGTGCCCCATTGGGGTAGGGCCCGGGAGCTGTGCGGTCCCTCCTGACTCCCAGAGCCTCCAGCCCTCCCAACTGCCCCCGGCTCCCTCCCTCCCGCGCAAAGCAGTCACTAATTTCCATGACAACAGAGTTTTTTATGGACGACAACCTGGAGGGGAGGGAGGGGGCTGGGCGGGGCTGCTGGGAGCGGGGAAGGGGCTCCAAGCCCCTGGGGACCCGCAGCCCCCTAGCCAAGATCTAGATCCCAAGCCTTAACATGGGGCCTAGCCGGGGGTTCAAGGCACCGCCAGCGCTGGGCGGTGGGGGCGGGGGACGCACATGTTTCTGCTGGGAGGTGCGGGGCTTGGTGCTCACACGTGTGCCTCCCGCATGTGTATTGCTGTACCAGCGGGGGCGAGCCAGCAGCACTGGGGAAGGGGGTCAGGGTGGCACCGGGCGGGAAGCAGGCCCCCCCCCCGGCAAAGGAGGGGTGAACAGTGAAAGATGGGGTGTTTTCCTTCCCCAGCCTGTAGCATCTGCAGAGACCCTAGGCCCTCCCAGCACCCCCCATGGCTCTGCAAACTGCTTTTGTCTGCACCCCTTAGGCAGAGGCTGCTCCACCAGCTTCCGTCTTAGGGAGCAGGCCCTCGGTCCCTCACCAAAAGCTCAGTCTGCAGCAGTCCAGTCCCTGTACAGCAGGGACTACCCTCCTCCAAGGCACAGGTTTTGAGACCCCCCAGGACTGCCTGCGGAGGCTGGCTGCCCCCTACCCCGAGCTGATTCCTGTCAGCTTTAGCCACTTGCTGGGCCCCAGTTTCCTCAACTGGGGTTACTGGGTCCCCAGTTCTCTCAGTGTCGGCCTGGACCCTGGGGGTGGGGAGGGCTCTCCTCCCCCCTCTTTTTTTTTTAAAGAGCATTTGGTATGGACTGCAGGTGCCATAGGCTGTCTTTCCCATATCTGTTGCTGGCCCTCCTCTCCAGCCCATGTCCTGGCTGCCACTCACTAGTAGGCAATCAGTCCTTTCCCTGGAAGAAGGCGGCTGAGTCTTCTATCCCTATCTAGGGAAACTGAGGCAAGGGGAGGTGGGGCTGTCCGGTTGTCATCCTGTTTCTAGGTGGCTTAGGGTGCTCTTTCTGGCTCTCCTGACAGGGTGCACTGTTGGAAGGGGACAGTGGTGGCAGGGAATTAGGCTGAGATGCTAGAGGAGCCTTGGGGACCCAAGGCCTGGAGAGCAGAGCAGAAGGGGGAGGTGTGTGGCAGGGGAGGCCTGGCAGAGCTGGGCCAGCTGAGAGGAGGGGCTGTGGAGGAAAGCAGCAAGGTCTCCAAGCTTGTCTCCACCCCCCTCGTACCTTCCACCTTCCACATGTACCTTCCACCTTCCACGACAGGCCTGCCTGACCTGAGCCATGACGATGGGAGGGGCTGAGGCATCGCTTTGACTTAGGGGATGGCAACAGTTGGCCTTCTCCCCCAGGCTGAGGCTGTGCCTCCCGCATCAAGTTAGATGGATGTCCAGGGGGTGCAGGGGGCTCAGCCTCAAAGGTCGAGGCTCCAGGGTGGCTCCTGGCGGGCGGTTCAGGGCACATGGCCATGAAGGCCTCAGGGCTCTGCTGGCACTCACAGGCCCCTTCAGAGCCACCTGCGCGCCTTCCTCTCCTGTATCCTTGCAGCTGCTTCCTTTTTATTCTGTTGCCTCTTTGCCCCCCTTCCATCACAGGTTGTGCCTTCGTCTCTCTGTGTCCTTGTCCCGCTCTCTCTTTTTTAAAGTCTATCAGCTCCCCCACCTTCCTATCCCTCTTAGGAACCAGTGTCACTGAACCCATGGGGGAGGAAGCTGGCAAAAGCCTCAGGGAATTCTTGCAGAAGTGGTTTGGCCAGCACCTCCCTCCTCCCCTTCCCCTTGTTTTAAAACTTCCATCACCATAGCAACCCTTTGCTCTCTGAGCCTTCCCCAGCATTTCCCCTCCTCCACCTACAAGGAGCCAGGGTCCCCAGCGGATTTTTTCCTTCAGGGGTTCAAAGACTGGAACCCCAGGATCCTGGGAGGGTCAGTTGGCTCTTGGCTCTGGCTGCATGTTGAGGACTGAACTTTCTAGAAGCAGTGAAGGGCTGTACGCCCACCCCGGAGACTGCCGATGCCCCTCTCTCCATACTCCCTCATTAGATGGGAGAGAGCCCATGGCAGGAGCCAGGGTCAACGGTTTAGCTAGAGCCTGAAGCACAGCTAGCACTGCTCCTGTCCCATTCCCTGAAGCAGCTGGATGGCAGGCTAGAAACTTGGCCCTGCCTCCTGACGCCAGACCCCGAGCATGAGGTCTCCAGTTCCCCTGGTCCTTCAGATGAGGCCTCAGCGGTGGGCCAGGCAGGGCTTGGGCCTAGGTAGACATGTCCATTGCATCAGGAAAGCCAGCCCCAGTCCCTGAGGGAGGAGAGCAGGAAAGGAAGCGGGTGCTGCAGGCTGGTGTTCACAGCTGCCACTAAATCGGGAGGTGTTGTCCACAGTTGTCGGGAGGCAGCCGAAGCCTCCTGGCCCCTCCAAGCCTTCCTAGGTTTGCTATAGCTGTGGAACCCCACATGGCAGAGGACAGGGTGGCAGGAAACTCCTGTGTATGCCTAAGAAAGGTGGGGTCAGCACCAGGTTGACCTGGAAAGGAGGGGACAGGACTCTCCTGTGGGACTTCTGAGCCTCTGGAGCTGGCCTCTGTCCCTCTCAGGTTCCCCCAGGCCAGACTGGCCTTAGGCAGCAATAGGGCCCCTAGGGGACCTTTTGCTACCAGGGCACTTGCTGCCAGAGGCTTCCTCGGGGTTGTCCAAGGCTTGATGGCCTGAGCCCAGGGGTCAGAATGAGCAGTGCTTGGCAATTGGGCTCCCTTAGAGCCCCAGGAGGGCAGTGGCAGTGCCAGGCTCTGCTCCTCCTGGGCACACCATTCAGTTTCTCTGCAGAGAATGGGAGAAGCCACGTGCCTCGGGAAACGGCTGCTGTGAGGCTCCTGCGCCCTCCCATGTCCCAGCGTGGACCTGAGGCAGAGCCCAGGCTCTGTGTCCCTGGAAGGAGAGCTCCCCACTGTTGCGTGTTGAGTCTGAGCTGTCTGCACCATGGGGGTGCGCAATACAAACCCTTTCTGCCTGGCCTTTCAGTTCTTGAAGCCGTGTCTTGGCCGTTCCTGCCAGCTTCGGGGCCGCCCCCCTGCCCCCCACCCCGCCCCCCTGCTGCAGACAGGTTTTGGGGGCTCTGTGCACCAGCAGCCTCCCAGGCAGCAGCAGTGGGTGGCAGATGGTAGAGTGGTGGGGGTGGAGGGGACCAAGGCGCTAACCGGCAGGGCCCTCTTTCTTCTCTCTTCGTCCTGGGGCCAGGTTGGGGGTGGAAGCGAGTGAGCATAGTTAGGCTGGTGAGGAGAAGCTGCAGGGGCTGAGATCAGGGCAGCCTTGGTGGGGAGCTGGCGGACCACCCCTGCTCTGCCCGTGAGTCTTTAGGACATGACTTCAGGCTGATGTGACTGTGAGCGGAGGGCTGGATTTCTGTGGTGGGGACAGACCTCAGGAGCAGCCCTGGATCCCTGCGGGCACAAGTGCAAGTGCATGGTCAAAAGCTGGGCCAGGATCAGGGGCAGGCATGTACGAAAGCTCCCACGTGGTGCATCAGAGCAGGGAGCCATGGAGTGGGGTGGGGGAGGGGAAGTTGGGGATGGTATTTGGGAAGGACCATTTTGAGTCTGGAGCATCAGGATCGTTTTAGACAATCTGTTGCACAAACTACCTTATCAGAAATCGCGGTGAAAGAAGAGATTTGGCCCTGGTGCCGGCACCTAGCTCAGGTGGAGGCCACTCCACAGGGAAGCAAGATGGGCAGTACCCACGCTTCCTGCCATTGAGTGGACACTGTTGAGCTGGCGAGTCACCTGTTGTTGGATGTTTAGGTAGTTGCTGGGTTTTTTTCATGTTATAAATAACTCTGGCGTGACAAATAGGATACTGATGGGAGACTGGGGGGAAGGGCGCTCCTGCCAGAGGGAATGGTCTAGGCAAAGCCACAGAGCTGGGACACAGCCCTTCCCAGCGTGCCTGCGGGACCCAGTGCAAGGTCGTGGATTCCAGCCAGGGAAGGGGCCATGGAACACCAGAGGGGCTGATGCAGCCCCTCCCCGGATTTAGGGCAGAGAGACGAGTGGCCGCAGGGGTGGGTGGCTGTGCCTCTGCCGTCAGCGGTGAGTGGGATCCTAGCCACATGCTCCTCTCCCGGCAGATGCAGGAGCAGGGCTGTGACCACGGTGGCAAAGACACACAGTCGGGGATGATCTTCAAAGCTTCTCTTGTTCGCCTCTGCAGCACCTCACAGGATGGCTCAAGGCCCTGCCTTGAATCACGCTGAGGAAATACGTTTGCAATCCCCGAGCCCCGAACAACCCAGAAGAGGGAACGATAGAATTCATTCCCTGATGCTGAGGGCAAATCTGAGGCAGAACCTCCAGGACTGTGACCCCTGGGAAGTGGGTGGCCTCTGCCTGGGAGGGAGGGAGTAAGCGAGCAACAGCCAGGGCTGGCCATGGGGCCTGTGTGGGCCCAGGCCCTGGATCCCAGCTGGCAGAGTCCCTCTAACCCAAGCTCTTCCCTCTGGTGGTGGCTTCCTCTATTCTCCACTATCCTGCGGCTGTGAGTGACTCCAGGTAGGGGAGCATCTAGGTCACCAAGGCCCCTGCCCAGGCCCTGTGAGCAGCAAGTGCTAGTCACTGTGGAGTGACAATAACTTGCAGCCAGCAGAGCCAGAGTCAGTTGAAAGCAGCCTCGGGCCGAGCTTGCTGGAGCCCCAGGGTCCCCGTGACCAGGCATTATGGTGACAGACTCTGGGTCAGGTCTGCAAAGGTCCCAACGCTGTCTCCAGCTCTCCTCCCGAAGTTTGCCTCTGAGCAAGGGCTACGAGTGCCTTTCCATTGCGTCCGGGAGTCGTTCCACCGAGCACCACAGGTGGCGATTGGGCTGACCTGTGGGGCACTGTGTCTCAGGTGGCAGAGTGCCTGGAGCCCACTGCAGGCAGCTCTGTGTGTGGTCACCCTTGTGCCTGGCACACCCACCCCTCGCCAGCAGCCTCTCCCCTGGACCTGAGTGCCCAGGTCTCCCGTGGGCGACAGCAGCGAGGCACTAGGCGGGCTTGGGCTGCCTTCCCGGACCTTTGCGGGGCTGTTAGCTCTGCATGCCTCCCGGCAAACCCTCCCGCTCCAAGGCCCAGCCCTGAGCTGCTTCTTCCTCAGGCTTTCCTTGCTTCTCTCCCCAGGTGGGGTTTCTGCTTCTGAGGACCCCCGCCCCCAAGCACAGTGGCTGAATGCAGTGGTTAGCGAATCAATCCACATGATCATAGTAAAAACCCTAACAGAAAGTTAAATGAAAGACATAAACCTGTCCCTCCGACACCAACTCTTTGCCCTGAAGAGAACTCTTAATTTCTTAGTTGTCCTCCCAAAACAGGATTACGTAAACTGGTAGGTAAATTTTTAAAAATTTTGCCAAATAGCAGCACCCTTTACCCACCATCCTGTGCCTTGCTTTTTCACTTCATGACGTATCTCAGAGAATGTCTGCAGCAGCTTATTTCAATCTACTTTATTTTTTAATATGCGTATTGATTTTAGAGAGAGTGCAAGGGGTGGGGGGGGGGAGAGAGAGAGAAACACTGATGTGAGAGAGAAACATCAGTTGGATGCCTCTCACAAGCGCCCTGACCAGGGATTGAACCCACAACCTTATGGTGCACGGGACGACGCTCTAACCAACTGAGCCATGCCAGCCAAGGCTTAATCTACTTTATTCTTTTTACAAGCCACCAAGTATTCTTTAGTTTGGGTGACCATATTTTTATTAACATTTTTTTATTGTGAAACGTAACAAAAATTTAGGAATGCGCCAAAACTTGCATGGACATGTTTGCAAATTATTGTAAAGCTGTAAAACCATCACGTCGGTTCAGAAATAGGCCCAACAGAATCCCCAGGTGTCCCGACTCAATCACAACCCCTTTCCTTCTCTTAGAAGGACTCGTGGTGTTTATCTCCTAGTTCTGTTTGCAGTTTTGCCAGTATGTTCATGTCCTCAAACAGCACAGGTTGGTTCTGCCTGTCCGGTGGGTCGATTCTGTAACAGATAACATACTGATTCTAGATTCTATAATCACACCCCATACGTATCCATTGTGTCTTTTTCACCCAGCACCCTGAGCTTCACCCTGTGGGTGGGCGTCGCTATAGCCACGTCACTTCCCCTGTTGTGTGATGTTCCATTGTGTGACTGTGTCATGACCCACACGCAGTGTCACCGGGTTGATGGATAATCAGGTTGTCTCTAGTTTTTGGCAACTGTGAACATTGCAACTGCGAGCATCCTTGTATGAGTGCCCCGATGCACAGATATACGTATTTCTGTCGGGCGTATATTTAGCAGTGCAATTGCTGATTCATAGGGTACGTTTGATGTCCATGGTTGCTGCAAACTGCTTTCCCAAGGGGAGGGGGGCTCGCCCTCCCCCAGCAGTGCTCATGTTCCTCTCGTGGTCCTTGCCGGCACTTGGTATCTTCAGACTTTCGGAGATTGCTGACCGAGGGGTGGGTGGTTACAGCCCCTTCGGTCTGTAAAATAGCTGAAATGTAAAGAAATCATTCAATTACCCTTGTCGGTGTGTATATTACAAAGTGATTCCCTGATAGGTCAGTCTAGTACAGTATTTATAAGTGGGAGCCATTGGAGTTCAGGGAAGCAAGCTGAGTAGCTGGAGGTGCGGCCAGAAAAGCAGGGGTAGGACCTGTGTCTGACCACCCTTGGCCGTTCCTGCCCTAGACTCTGTCCCTGGCTTGGCCTGGGCCAGGATGGGGTGTCCCTTCGATGTCGTGGGGCGCAGCCGGGAGTGGCACAGCTGAGCCAGACCTCATCCTGCCCGCAGCTCAGAGCCCGGCAATGCCGTTTGGGTGTGTGACTCTGGGCGACAAGAAGAACTATAACCAGCCGTCGGAGGTGACTGACAGATATGATTTGGGACAGGTCATCAAAACGTGAGTGCCGGTCTGGTGGGTGAGGGTGGGTGGGCATGGCTGGGGCAAGGGGAGCGGCGTGCGGCCCAAGCTGAGGCCAGGGCCGAGTGGGTGCCCATCACTGCAGTGAGGAGTTCTGTGAGATCTTCCGGGCCAAGGACAAGACGACGGGCAAGCTGCACACCTGCAAGAAGTTCCAGAAGCGGGACGGCCGCAAGGTGCGGAAGGCGGCCAAGAACGAGATAGGCATCCTCAAGATGTAAGTGTGAGGCCTGGGGATGGGGGCCGGGGAGGCAGCAGGGCAGGGCTTGGAGGGCAGAGGCCTCGAGCAGCACGAGCCTCTGGCCAGTTAGTCTGCTGCAGCCCACCACGGCAGCAGCCGCACTTGCTTAGGGGTTCACCCCACCTTTATCGGCTCTTCTCTATGCTGCCAGGGTGAAACATCCCAACATCTTGCAACTGGTGGACGTGTTTGTGACCCGCAAGGAGTACTTCATCTTCCTGGAGCTGTGAGTGTGGGCCTGGGGTCCCAGGATTCCTCCATCCTCTACAGCCAGGGAAAGCCCCCTGTTTGGACCCTTGGGGTCCCAGTCCCTGTGCCTTGCCCAGCCAGCTACCTGGTGTGGGCAGTCTGCCCAAGGGCTCCTGCCCCACCCTTGATCCTGCCCACGCCAGGCTCAGGGGCTGGTGTCCCTCAGGGCCACGGGGAGGGAGGTGTTTGACTGGATCCTGGACCAGGGCTACTACTCGGAACGAGACACGAGCAACGTGGTACGGCAGGTGCTGGAGGCCGTGGCCTACCTGCACTCACTCAAGATCGTGCACAGGAACCTCAAGGTGAGGCCAGGAGGCTGCTCAGAAGGTCAGCTGGCAGCTGGCCTGGGGTGGGGCTGGGCAGTACTTTGGGGATTTGGGCCAGCCTCTGAGGTCCTCTCCTCATAGGATCTTTCTCTGCCCACCCACATGCCATTTCTGGCCGGAGCAGCTGGAGAACCTGGTTTATTACAACAGGCTGAAGAACTCAAAGATTGTCATCAGTGACTTCCACCTGGCTAAGCTAGAGAATGGCCTCATCAAGGAGCCCTGTGGGACCCCCGAGTACCTGGGCAAGCAGAGGAGGGGCAGGGGCAGGGGCAGGGTGGGAGACAGCCTTCAAGGAATGGCTCTGGGTAGGGGGGCAGGAAGTCTCCAGGGAGTGGGTGTGAGTGGTACAAGGCCTGGCAGGCCTGATAATGACCAGCCGATTGGAACCACATTTGCAGCCCCGGAGGTGGTAGGCCGGCAGCGGTATGGACGCCCTGTGGACTGCTGGGCCATTGGAGTCATCATGTACATCTTGTGAGTGGATGGGCAAACAGAGGCTTACAGCCAGGTGGTGTGGGGGCCTGTGCCCGTGGCCTTCCTGAGCGACCTTGCCCTTTGGCCCTCATGCAGGCTCTCAGGGAACCCGCCTTTCTATGAGGAGGTGGAGGAAGATGACTATGAGAACCATGACAAGAATCTCTTCCGCAAGATCCTGGCTGGTGACTACGAATTTGACTCTCCGTACTGGGACGACATCTCACAGGCGGGTGAGAAGGTGCCCAGTATCTGGGGAGAGCAAAGGGTTGGTGTGGGGGACCTGCTCTCAGCCTCCTCTGCCGGATTCTGCTCCTACCCCCAGCCCATCCACCACCCCTAGACAGTGGGATGGGGTGCCATGCCTAGCCTCTCCCTGGCTTTGTCCCCAGCCAAAGACCTGGTCACAAGGCTGATGGAGGTGGAGCAAGACCAGCGGATCACTGCGGAAGAGGCCATCTCCCACGAGTGGTGAGCAGGGCCCAAGGAAGATCAGCGGAGAGGCCAGGCCTCCATCCTCCTCACATCAAGCAGGCCCCATCCAGAGGCCTTGGGTGGGGGTTAGGGGACAGCCAGAGCCCAGACGCTCTGCCTGGTAATCCCTGGATCTTACAAGGAAAGGGCTGGGCAGAGCCTCCATTAAGGCCACACTTCCGATCCAGACACATTTGCACCCTTTCCAGGATTTCTGGCAATGCTGCTTCTGATAAAAACATCAAGGATGGTGTCTGTGCCCAGATTGAAAAGAACTTTGCCAGGGCTAAGTGGAAGGTAAGGCTTGGATGTCTCTCTTTCTTGGAATGATCCCAAGTGCTCCTTCTGGCACCCACAGTCTCTTGCCTGCACACATACAGGCTTTCCTCCCCCCGCAGCGTAGCTGCAGCCACTATCTGAAGTGAGTGCTCGAGCAGCCAGTTGCCCAGCCCTGGGGTGATCAGAGGCAGCCAGGGGCACCATGGGAAGGGCCTGGGCTTAGCCTTTGACAAGGAATGGATTTGCTGTCTGTAAGCCTAACTCTGACCTCTCTCGCTGCCCCTCCTTTCAGAAAGCTGTCCGAGTGACGACTCTCATGAAGCGGCTCCGGGCACCGGAGCAGTCTGGCGCTGCTGCAGCCCCGTCCGCTCCAGCCACAGACACTGCCGCTCCTGGGGCTGCAGGTGGGGCCGCAGCTGCAAGCGCAGCTGCCCCAGCTCTTGGGGGCAGTGCCACCTCAGTCACAGCAGGTGATGCTGCAAAGAGTGATAATGTAGTCCCTGCAGACCGTAGTGCCACCCCAGCCACAGATGGGAGCGTCACCCCAGCCACCGATGGGAGTGTCACCCCAGCCACTGATGGGAGCGTCACCCCTGCCACCGATGGAAGCGTCACGCCAGCCACTGACAGGAGTGCTACTCCAGCCACTGATGGGAGAGCCACGCCAGCTGCGGAAGAGAGCACTGTGCCCACCAGCCAAAGCAGTGCCACCCCTGAGCCAGCTTTGGCCCAGCCGGACAGCATAGCCCCAGGGGGCGCAACAGGCCAGGCTCTACCCTCTAGTAAAGGGGAAGAGGCTGCTGGCTCTGCCGGGTCTCAGAGGGAGGAGACCAGCTGAGTGGGCAGGCTGGTGGGGGGGCGGGGAAGGGCAGGAGGGTGGGAGAGTGGATGAGGGGCTTTTCACTGTACATAGAGTCACTGGCATGATGCCCTCGCTCCCCCCAACCCCTGCCTCTCAGTGTAGGGCGTGTCTGGGGGCCACGGGAGAGCAGTGTCATCTCTCCTGTGTGTGTGTGTGTGCGTGTGTGTATGTGTGTGAGAGAGAGAGAGTGGAGAGCAAGCCAGAGGCAGGACTGGCCCCAGCCCCTGCATGGATTCCTCGTGGCTTTACTGTCTTTTGCTAGCTTCACCAGTTTTGTTTCTTGTGGGATGCTGCTCTAGGGATACTCAGGAGGTCCCTGCTCCCCTTCCTCTTTTGCCTCACAATCCCCCCAGGCAGGCCCTGCAGGTCCCATCCTCTCCCAGGCCCTAAACTTGGGTGGCCTTGCCCTGAGAGCTGGTCCTCCAGCGAGGCCCTGTCAGCGGTCTTAGGCTTCTACACATGGAGGTACGTGCCTGTGGTATGCGGGCTGCTATAGGAGTGGGCACAGGCTGGAACAGAGAATGCAGAAATCTAGGGCAGTATGCTTTAAGACAAGACTGGTTGTATGGTTGGGGGCATGCTTGGTAGCTGTGGGGGTCCTCAGAAGGGAAAAAGAATGAGGAGGGTAGAAGCTTCCATCTTTGTCCCTGGGAAGCCCCTCCCAAGACCCTTGTGCTATTTCCTGCCCTCCTGGGTCCTGCAGTGGGTTACCCTGTGCCCTGAGTCCATGAGCCTATATGAGGAAGGAGGAGCAATTAGGATGTGGCAATGAGAACTGGGAGGACAGAGTGCAGGCCCAGTACCTAGTGCACCAGCCTAGCTGGGTCCTTCCCATGAGCCAAACAGGAAGGGCTGATATCCCCTGGCTCTTCCCATATGGCCACCTTCCGGAGCAGTTTACAGTCCACCCATCCCAGGGGGCCTGCTGCCTGGAAGTGCCCCAGTCTGATTTGGGGGTGTGCCCTTCGCGGGCATATTTTCTCTCTCCCACTTCAACAACAGAATAGAGAGAGGAACTCCCTTTATGTCTGACCCTCTTCCCCTTCTAGCAGAGCTCAGAGAGAGGCCCAGGTGCCCCTGAGCCATGCTGAGTTCCTTTGCTGGGATGAGGAAGTGGAATAAGGCTCCCCAGTTTCCTGATGGAGGCTCCTGGCAGGTGCCCTTTGTCAGACCCCACCACAGCCTGGGCAGGCAGCCACACTGGTCCCGACCCTTGCTCGGCACTTGGTGGCAGTCCTGCCCTTCTCCCTGCATGCCTGTGGGTCTGCGCTGGTGTGTGAAGATCAGTGGGCTAACTGTGCCTGCTGAACCTGGCAAATAAATGTCACCCTGCCAAAGCCTCTGGCCACCCTCTTGCCTTTGCTTCCTCTGTCTCACTGGGGAGGGGCCCCTGGAAGGCAGTGGGGAGGGGAGAGGCTGGAAGCAGGTTCACAGACAGTGGCCTGTGCTCGGTGCCGTGAGGCTTGCTTGGGCTGAGAATGCAGATCATCCTTGCCACGGTGCGTCCCTTGGTGGTGACAGGTGCCTTTGGACTGCAGTAATCCATGTGAATGATGGGTCCTATGATGGACTTGTGCCAAGGAATAACCTCTGGGCTGCTGTCCTGACAAGTCCTGTTTAACAAGGAGTCCTTGTCTTAACCTAGGCATAGAACTAGAACCCACCAAAACCCAGCCACCAGAGAGAGATCTTACCAATAGCCAACGTGGGCTTCCCTGGGTTGGGGAGAGGGTGCACTGTGGGCATTGCACAAAGGTTCTATGCGGCTTTCTGTATAGAATCCTTCCTGGGAACACCTGTGCTTTCCACAGAGGTCTGAAGGATTCACTCTGAGTCTACTTCAGGTGGAACAAACCAGCTCTATATTATGGGGCTGTGCATAAGGTTTCTTCTGGGGAGAGGGGTGTACCACTGCTAAAAATAGTTGAGAGAAACGACTCAGGAAAACTTGTTTTCAGCCCCTACCGGCCTAGGTGAACTCACTCTCTTTCTCGGGGAAGACACAAAGATAACTTCTGTGGTGTGGGAACAAGAAAAAAGGGTTTGTTAGTCACTGGTCTATGAAACATCTGGGCCTCCAAAATTCCATCCCCACTACAGTTCAGTGGCGTAACTGATCCTCCTGGGAGCTAAGAGCTTAGCCCTGCCGCCTCCAAACTTGGGGATCGTCCATCGTGCTTTGCTTGGATAAAGCCAGAGTGAGCTTAGGATGTCCTGAAGGGTTAGGACCTGTGTCCATCTTTCCAAGATGACTCAACAGCCGAGAGCTGGGAGGGTGGTCTGGGAACTGTGGGCTTCTAGCGTAGGGTCTACCACTGTCCAAGCGCAGGGGACTGGTTCTTCATCGGGATCATCGTCCCTTTCCCCTACTGCTGCGGTCTTGACTCTCCCGAGGTTCAGAGAATGCTGCCCTCAGAGAACAGGGCCGAGGAGCCAGTGCTGCACTGGCAAGCCTCGCGTCAGCTCCGGTTTGCCCCAGAAAGCGTCCTCGACAGCAGCGTAGCTGCTTCTGCTCCCGCTCCCGATCTAGCGTTGAGCTCTTTGGCTGCGGATTACCTTCCCCAGAACTTTCCGAGCTACACCTCCGACTGTTTCCGGCCCGCGCTCCACCCCGTGATTTTAATTGGCCGCAGGGCGGTTAAGCCCTGCCCCTGAGGGTTCTTCCAATCCGAACTCAACCTTCAGGTTCTACCTCCACGTTTCGTGCAGCCACTTCCGGTCCTACCCCGGAAGTCGAGCTGTAGAGCCAAATTTGAAGGAGCTGAAGCGCGGGGGCGCGGCCAAGAAGCTGGATCCTTCGCGGTTTCCTCGGCTGCCTGGGCCCGTTGCGTCCAGTGATCATGCCTATCCGTGCACTATGCACCATCTGCTCCGACTTCTTTGACCACTCGCGCGACGTGGCCGCCATCCACTGCGGCCACACCTTCCACCTGCAGTGGTGAGTGATCACTGTTTCGGGACTGGGCGCTTGCTCCAGTACGGCTACAGGATCGTGGGGTGTCGGGCCTCTGGGCTGCCAGCCCCCGGATCCCAGACGGGCGATGAGGATGGCACTAGACTGGGCCCCACAGGAGGTTTCCGACCTGGGCAGAGGAGGGTCAGGGCAGGCTTTCCGCCGGAGGTGACAGCTGAACTGAGTCCAGGGGGACCGAGTTAGTTCAGTGAGGATAGGAGTAGGGACATTCCTGATCGGCTTGCGAAGAGATGTGACTTCAAAACTATTACTCTGGGCGGAGGTGAGCTTTCACCAAACTGACGAGCCCTTTTGTTTCTTCGGGGTAGGAGCCTGGTAGGCCTCTGGCTGTACCCGGTTTGTTGGGGTTTGCTTGATGGTTTGGAATGCTTCTCTCCAGCGTCATCTCTTTGGTCCGACACCGCAAGCAAAACTCAGTTAACAGCTAATGACAATGAGGTGCTTCCGGGTCAAGCCGTGCTGCTCACCCTGTGGGACCATTCTATTGAGAACAGATGGTGGGCAAAGGTTTCTCTCGCAGCTGCGGATGGGCTGGTTCAGAGCCCCTTTGCTCCTTTATTTATTGTGGTAAACTATGCCTAACAAATTTTACCATTATTTCCTCTTCCTTTTTTTACTGTATATATTTTTTATTGTAGTAAAGGTGTATAACATACAGTTTACCATTTTAACCATTTTTGGACTGTTACAAAGTATTTAACAAAGAAAATTCAATATAAAAAGTACACAAACCTATTTTAAAATACACCCTTTGGAGAGGCGTGAACGCAGCCACTGTTTATACTTTCCCTGAGGCTTCTAACATGAAAGCGTTCTGTTGCCCACTAGTTGTCATTATCTATCCACGTGTTCTCTGGCACAAGATTCATAAAGGAATCAGATTCCCGCAGTATTCTGTGGACATGGCTGCCACCCTCTAATTTCAATGATAACTTTTTGTCCGTAATTTTTTTTAACTTGGGAGGGTGAGCTTTGTGCATGGGGTCACCTTGGTGAGCCCAAAGATGCCTTCCGTTTGGACCATTTTTAAGTGTACAAATCAGTGGCATTAAGTATGTTAACAATGTTGTGTAGCCATTACTGCTGTCCGTTTCCAGAACTTTTCCATCATTCCAGACAAATAACACTGTACCCATTAAACAATCGCTCTCTATCTCTTCTCCTCGAAGCCCCCGGACACCTCTATTTTACCTTCTCTCTCCTCGAATTTTCCTATTCTAGGTATCTCATGAAAGTGGAATCATACAATAGGTGTTTTTTTGAGCCTGGCATCATGTTTTCAAGGTTAATCCATATTGTAGCATGTATGAGAATTTTATTCCTTTTTTTTTAGAGAATATTTTTTAATTCTTAAAAAAAATTGGTTTGAGAGAGAGAGAGAGATAGAAGCCATCGATTTGTTGTCCCACCCATTTATGTAGTTAGTGGTTGATTCCCATAAATGCCCTGACCTGGGATCAAAGCCACAACCTTGGTATCTGGAAACTCTCTAATCACCTGAGCTCTCCGGCCAAGGTGAGAGTTTCATTCCCTTTTAAGACTAAATTATATTCTGTTATACGGAAATGCCACATTTTGCTTATCCCTTTATCTGTTAATGGACCTTGGTTTGTTTCCATGTTTTGGCTATGAATTATGCTACTATAAATATTGGTATACGAGTATATATGTTCGAGTCTCTGCTTTAATTTCTTTTTTTTAATATTCATTTTATTTTTAGAGAGAGGGAGGAAGAAGAGAGAAAGGGAAGCATCAATTGGTTGCGCCATGACCAGGGACTGACCTTTGTGATCAGGGCTTGTGCTTTGACTGGGAATTAAACTGACGACCTTTCACTTTGTGGGCTGATGCCCAACCAACTGAGCCATTTTGGTCAGCTTTCATTTTTGGGGGGTTATACCCAGAGGTAGAATTACTGGATCATATGGTAATTCTATGTTTAATTTTTTTGAGAAACTGCCTTACTGTTTTCCACATCAGCTGCACTAGGTTTCCAATTTCTCCACATCCTTGTCAACACTTGTTATTTTCTGTTTTTGTTTCATTTTTATACTAGCCATCTTAACAGGTGTCTTCTTTTTAATGTGTGTGTTTACAGCTCTCAGTTTCCCTCTTAGCACTGTTTTTGCTGTATTTCATAAGTTTTTGGTATATTGTGTTTTCATTCATTTAAGGTATTTTCTAATTTCCCTTGTAATTTCTTCTTTACCCATTGGCTGTTTAAGAGTGTGTTGTTTAATTTCCTTGTATTTGTGAATTGTCCATTTTTTTCTGTTACTGATTTTTAGTTTCATTGCATTGTGATCAGAAAAGATACTTTGTATGATTTCAGTCTTTTAAAATTTATTAAGACTTGTTTTGTGGCCCAGCATATGGTCCATCCTGGGGAATGTTCCATGTGCACTTGAGAAAAATGTGTATTCAGCTATTATTGGGTGGGGTACATGTCTGTCAGATCTAGTTGCTTTATTTCATTGTTCAAGTTCTCTGTTTCCGATTGTTTTGTCCATCATTGAAAGTGTAGGGTATTGACATCTTCAATTTTTGTTGTAGAACTATCTACTTCTCCCTTCGATTCTCTCCATTTTTTTTTTTCCATATATTTTTGGGCTCTGTTGGTAGGTGCATATGTGTTTGTAATTGTTGTTGCTTCTTGGAGTGAAACTTTTATCAATATATAAAGTCTTTCTTTGTCTCTTATAACCTTTTCTCTTTTTTTTTTCTTCCTTAATGTCTATTTTGTTTGACAATTAAGTAGGTACCTCAGCTCTCTTTGTTAATATTTTTCTTATCCTGGTTGGGATTCATTAAATTTCTTCAATTTATGGAATGATTTCTTTAATTGGTTTTGGAAAATTATCAGGAATTATCTCTTGATGTATTGCCTCTGTTCCATTATGTCTTCTATATTAGTTTCTCATTTCTGCTATAGCAAATTACTGCTGACTTAGTGATTTACAACAGCGCTAATCTGTCATCTTATAGTTCCGGAGGTCAGAAGTCTGACATCCTGCCCCACTTGTAAGTGTCCTTGTGATCACATGGGGCACACCTGGATGGGTAATCCCCTATCTGAAGACCCTTAATAAACCACATCTGCAAAATCATTCTTGTCATGTGAGGTAAGGTATTCACAGGCTTTAGAAATTAGGATGCAGACTTCTCGGGGGAGGACGATATTCTCCCTCACATTCTTTCTGAAAGTCCTGATTGTGTGTGTGCCACACTGTCTCACAGCATCTTCTACGCTGCTTGCACCTCTTTAATTCTCAGTGTCTCCTCCGACCTGTTGTGCAGTGTGCTAATTCTTTAGCTGTGTCTGAACTGCTGTCAAAGTCACCCACTGAATTCTTCACTTCGGCCATTTTTTCAATTTTAGCCTTTCTGTTTGGTCACCTTTTATTTTCCGATTCTCTACCAACATTTGCAATCTTGGTCTGATTTATCTCGCGCGGCATGTTGTGGCCTGTGCCTGGTGTCTCGGTGGGTGTGTTTTTGTTGGCACTTCTAGTGCTTTTTTTCCTCTTGCGACTGTTTACTTTAAAAAAAAACTGTTTTGTTGAAATATAACCTGTCACATAAAAGTACATGTACAGTAAAGGCATGGCTTGCGCGATTTCCACAAACTGAAGGAGACGGGAAAGACGACGTCGGTAGTCCAGAAACCTCCCCGTGCGCCCTTCCGGGTACCCCTCACCACCTCTCCCGCACACGTGAGGGTGCCCGCCGCCCTGACTCCCAACAGCAGGGACAAGTTCCGCCCACTGCTTTACTTCATGCGAGTGCAGTCGCACACAGTACACCTTTTTTTTTGGTATCTGGCTCCTCTTCCTCCGTGTTATGTTTATGTGATTCATTTATAACATTCTTCTTAGTTGTACGTTCATTCATTCTCATTGCTGTGTAGTATTCTGTTGTGTCTGGTTAGCTTTGATTATATGTTGTGTGTAGTATCTGAAAAGGTGTTTGTAGAAAAGAGGCCTAGGACGAGGGTATCACCTTCCGGAAAGCACTGCTTCTCCCTGGTCCCCGGGCGTGGGAGGGTCCACTTGTAGGGGACGGCTTTAAAGTTTAAGGCTTGAGGTTTTGTTGGACCAGCCAGACAGGTGATGCAAAGCTGGGCTGTGTTTTGCTTTTACTGCTTTTTGCTTTTACTTCTAGTTTTCCCTTCCTTTGAAAATATAGCCTTCTGGAGTCCCAGCTAAAGAGGGGGTGTTATGAGGATCCCCATCTCTGAGGGACCGTGGGTTTTGACTGTCGCTCCCTGTCAAAGCCTAGAAGGTTCACAAGAGAGCAGCCCAGCAGTGGGAAGGGCCGAGCCAGCAGGGCCAGAAAAGGGCCAAGTGGTCGGAGCGCTTGTGCCCTCGGGCCTCGTGGGGTGTGCTGTCACCGCCCATGGCGCTGCCCCCTGCGTGGGCAGGAGTTGGTCGGGGAAGGGCAGGACAGGCCCTTTGCGGTCAGAGTGCCTACCTGACCTGTGTGTCCCCAGCCAAGCCGTGGCTCACCAGTCTGCTCTTCTGCGTCTCGTTGCAGCCTCATCCAGTGGTTCGATACGGCACCCAGTCGGACCTGCCCACAGTGCCGGATCCAGGTGAGGGTGGTTGGGTGGAGACACCTCAGCTTGAGACATCTCCTCCTTGCTGGCGAGCGGGAACCAGGAAAGGTCCCCGAAGCTGATACCTTTCTTTGACCCTTTCGGACCCTCATGGTTTGAGGCTGGTTGAACCTCACTAGTGCTTCTGAGCGGCTCAGCAGGCATGCTGTGCCCAGGGGTAGCTGGCAGATGCCCTCACTGCCTGGCCCATTCTCTCCCTGGGCAGATTGGACCCCCTTCCCTGCCTTTCCCTATTTTCTCAATGCCCGGTACCTAGAGTTGGGGAGTCTTCGGAGTGGTCACCATCTGAGTCTGCAGAGACATGGCTTCAGTAACCACCAACCAAGAGTGGCACCAGCTTGGGGCATGGACAGGGCTCCAGAGGGGGTCTGACTCCAAGGAACACAGTGTGAAATGTCAGGCCCGAGGACAGGCCTGGCTGCATCCCAGGCTGCACGTACCCCCGCCCGCCGCACCCACGACCCAGCCACGCACTCACACTCTTTCTCGTTCCCCTTCCAGGTTGGCAAAAGGACCATTATCAATAAGCTCTTCTTTGACCTTGCCCAGGAGGAGGAGGGTGTCCTAGATGCCGAATTCTTGAAGGTACCCAGAATGTATCTCATGCTACTGAACCCCCAGCCTCTGAGAGTTCTTTCTGCCCCCACCCAGGGAGAGTACCCAGAGTAGGAGGTGGATTTCCGGAGTGGGGACTTTACAGAAAGTTCAAGGCAGAGGCAAGAACAGCAGAGAACAAGGGAAATTGAGACCATCGTTGGAGACATGCCCTGTGAGCCTTCCCTTTGGGACTTCAAAGCAGTTCCGATTCGGGGTCGGAGTGCCTCTCTCAAGGCCCCCTCATCTTGCCAAGTCTCTGCAACCATGCTCCGTGGCCCGCTTTGCTGCTTGGACAGTTAGGGACGGATTAGAAAGCTCGTCCAGTCTTCAGCCAGGGAAGATATATGGACCCTTTGTTTATAAACCTGGCTGTGTCTCAAAACTGCCCAGGGAGCTCGGCATACACCAGGTGCCTGTGCCTTCCCCAGGCCAGAAATAGAGGGCAGAGCCCCTGGAAACAGCATGTGTAGCCGGGGTGGAAACCCACACTGCAGGCGAGGAGGGGTGTGTCCCCTCCTACACTCCTACTGCTTTTCCTCCAAGTCTGAGACGCAGCTTCCTTTGTGCACAAGGGGGCCAGATTGGCAGAAACCTCTCAAGGAAGTGGGACTGGGGTTCGCAAGTGAACCTGGACTCTGAGGGTTAATTTGCTGGGCACCTGTCAGGTCAGGGTTCATTTGGCCCTAGCCCCAGGGTGCCATGATGTCCTTGAAACCTCGCTGCTTCAGGAACATGGAGCTTTTGTGCTTAAAGCCAGCATGTTCATCGTCATGGTAACTGCTCCCAGTTTTAAGCCGTGTTCTCCCTGTGATACAGGCAACAAAGGCAGCTCCATTTCTTTCCAGCTTTCAAAGTCAGATCTAGGAGACAGGGAGGCAAGGGCTTGGAACGCGTCCTGCTTGCATGTGGCAGGAGCCAGGGGCCCAGGGGTAGTTTTTCTTCTCAGGCAGCCCCTGCACATCCTTCTCAAGCCACCACTTCCACCTTGAGATGCTCAGCCTACACTGACCAGCCCAGCCACCGAACATAACTGCCCCAGAGTCCTGAGTGGAGAGTTTGGCCACATGGGGCTTATCCACCTACTGGGTCACGCGTGAGGTTCTGAGTCCGTGTTGACCTGGGGAGGGTGATCTGGAGGAGGATTTGTCTGGTTCCATCCAGCTACCCTCATGGACCCTTGGCCAGGCCTGTCGCTTCTGCAGAGCCTACTTATCCTGCTTATGGACGAGGCCCCTCTCTTGCCCATGGGGGTGTCGAGTCCTCCGGACTCCTGAAGGGAGCTGGGGGCAGTTCTGCCCCAGCCACTCGGTGGTCCTGCAGCAGTGCTCCGCGGTGCACGCGCAGGCTTCAGGGGCTTACGCAGCCTGGTTGGAACCTAGCACACGTCAGGTTTCACCCAGCGGCCCAAAGCTGTCCAGGCTCAACAACCATACCCCGTCCCGGAGCTGGAAGATCTGTGGTACCCAAAGCCAGCTTAGAGCTTAGAAGGAAGGTGGGCTGAAGCAGGCAGGACCCCAGGGTGGAGGGCAGGAGTGGTAGCCCACGGTCGTTGGCCATGCCCACCTTGTGTCCCAGAGAGGGTGCGGGCCGGCCCGGGGCTGGGGAAGCAACGGAAGCCGCTGGCAGGGGACTGAGCGCACAGGCCCAGCCTCACGTCTCGTACTCTGTTCTGCCTCTTTCCCTGTCCGGGGGTCCCGTCCCTGAGATTACTTCCCCCCGTCTTGCCCAGTTTTTAAAACGGCGCACAGAGTTGAAGCAAGGTGTATCTCTGCATCGTCGGCTTAGCCTGGCCTTGGGGTGCAGCAGAGAGCGACAGGCTTCATCCTCCCCTCCCGGGGCTGCCCACAGCCCATGGGAGGCTGGGGGGGGGGCAGCCGTGGTGTCTTGCTGCCGCTTATGGGGGGTGTTGCCTTACAGAATGAACTGGATAACGTCAGGGCCCAGCTTTCCCACAAAGGTGAGTTAGCGAGAGACAGGGGGCTGTGGGCAGCCTTGGACTTGGGAGCTGGTGGGAGCGGCACTGGGGGGGAAGCTTCCAGTCTGCTGGTGGGGCTGGGCCTCACCCAGCTCTGTGCGCCCGAGCGCCTTGCCCGCGCTCGTGACTGAAAGGAAGAAGAAGGGCTGGTGACCGAAGCCGTCACCTTGCCCAGGACTCCGGCTGGGAGGGGCTGGCTGATGCACTGGAGTGTGTGTAGGAGAGGTTTCAGCCACGGGGTTTGGCAGGAACCTGCGTGACTTCTGGGACGATGAAGTAACTAGGCCCATGGGAGTGGGGAGCAGCGGAGTCTTTACTCAGGTGGACCCAAGCTGCAGGAAGAGGGTCTTGTCCCGTGAATGAGACTCTAGCTTGGCTTCCCTCCTGGGGCGTGCCAGAGAGAGAAGCCCGCCACCCAATTTTCTGGCCTGGGACTTGTTCTTCACCTGCCTCTGGGGTGGGGTGCTGGAGCCCAGAAGCCCAGGTTCTCATGCTGATAGGTGGATGGGTCTGTCCCTGCCCTCCCCTGCCCCCGCCCGCTCCAGAGAGGGAGAAACGGGACAGCCAGGACATCATCGACGCTCTTCGGGCCGCGCTGGAAGAGCGCAACGCCACTGTGGAGTCTCTGCAGAGGGCCTTAGACGAGGCCGAAATGCTGTGCTCCACCCTCAAGGTGGGTCCCCGGGTCCTGTGGGCACAGTTGATGGGAGACGTCGCCCCAACCCTGGGCTCACCACGCTAGGCTCACCTGGTTCTGCCTCGGGCAGCAGCTTGGTGTGCGTGCGCCGCTGTGAAATAGAGGCGAATCCCCTGGTCCCCAGGCCCCCCAAAACGTACCCACCCAGCTCGGAAGGAAAAGGTCACATCGGCCACACCTATAAATTTTGTCCCAAGTGGTTTGGATCGGTGAGGGCTTCCCCACACTTCACGGAGGGGCTGCTCAGCCATGACCTTGGTGAGTCTGGGCCGTGTTTCCAGAGTGGTTTGTACTCCGCTGGTGAAGCCAGCCTGCAGAAGCTGCCATCCGCACTCCAGTCCGTGGTCGGCCGCTCTCTGGAGCCGGATCAGACAGCGCCCCGGGGAGGAGCAGAGGCCTTTGAAGCTGGCTGCGCTGCGCTGGCGGGCAGATCAAAGCCTGCAGAGCCAGCCATTCTAGATCCAGATGAATTTTCTGTCAGCCTGGGTTGGTGAGCCTCTTGCTCTCCAAGGGGCATGAGGCGCTTGATCTGAACCCACGATTGGTATTCTGGCCTCGTAGCTGGGAGCGGTCGTTGCGGGATGCCATTCGAAAGGGGAAGGGAGGCATCCTTGTGAACTGACTGGGCCCCGGGGTGTTCACTGTCCATGTTCCCGCTCGGTGGCTGGTCTGGACCGCGTGGCCTGGCCGGGGAGGGGAAGGAGGGAGCAGCACCTGGCTGCAGAGCAGGCGCCTCTGACAGCGTCCCCAGAGGTGCCCAAGGCAGCCTGGCCACTGCCCCTGGCTCAGCCCTGCTGTCCGTGAGTCTGGATGGTGGAGAGTGAGGCCTGGCTTTGTACTTTGGGCTTCTTCAGCTCTCTGCACAACATGCACCGTGAGGCTGGGGCACAGGAGCGTGGCAGCCTACCAGGGGCCTGGGGTGCCGGCAGTGGGCTGCACCTATGGTGAGACCTGTCTCGGGGATGCAAGCAAGGAGGCAAGGCAGCTGCTGGCCTAGGGCCTCTTAGCAGGAAAAACAAGCTAGAATGGGGCCCAGGAGCCTTGCACCCTGAGGGTTGGGAATGCGTGGTCCTCAGCATCTGCAAAAGCAGAGATCCTAGGGTAGAGCCACCCTCTGAGCAACAGGTACGTGTGGGTGTGTTTGCTCTTTAGAAGCAGATGAAGTTCTTGGAGCAGCAGCAGGATGAGACCAGACAAGCACGGGAGGAGGCCCGCCGACTCAGGGACAAGATGCAGACCATGGAGCGGTGAGCTAGGAGCCGGAGCCGGCCCTGTGCCTTGCTCCCAGGGCCCCCCGGGTGGCACAGCTCACAGGACTACAGTGGGAGTTGAGTCACCTCCGTGACTCTAATCTCCAGAGGCCATGGGGGGACTCAGGCCAACTGGGTCTCTTGCTCGGGCTCTGGGCACCCGTTGCCTGTGGCCACACGATCTGGCAGGTCTTTTGCGCCAAGAACCGCTCTCCAGGGACTCCTGACCTTGAGGACCTCTGTCAGACCCTCTCTTCCCCAGCAGCACCCCTGCAGCTGTGCTCAGCTCTGCTGTGGGGCCTTTCTTTGGGCAGACCCGCCTGCTAAAGCATCCTAGCAGGCCAGGCTGTCACCATAGCAACAGCAGCAAGGGGAGGTAGAGCTGCACTGGGTACCTACCCATCAGCCTCCAGATTTTAAATGCCGTGGGCTGGGTGTTTTTCAGGATTGAGCACCTACTCAAGAGCCAGCGGCCTGAAGTGGAGGAGATGATCCGAGACATGGGCGTGGGCCAGTCAGCGGTGGAGCAGCTGGCTGTGTACTGCGTGTCCCTAAAGAAGTGTGTCCTCCAGCCCCTCTGTCCAAGCCCAGGAGCCGAGCCACGGCACCCCAGCCAGGGCTCTCCACCCGCTGCCCCTCTCTTGCAAGGCAGAGCAGGCAGTGTTAAGGGGCAAGCTCTGGAGCCATGCTGCCTCGGTTTGAACCCCGGCCTTCCCTCTCACCATGTGGTCAGAGCTGTTTTTTAGCCCCTGTGACCCTCAGCTTACTGAGTGGAGATAGTAATGACCAGCCTCTTAGGGTTACTGAGAACTAGGTGATTATAGCATTATTCTAAGGAGGCTGGCACAGCTCTGTGAGCTGTCAGCCCCGGCGTGGTATTGGCAGCCTGCTGCCCATCAGCGCTGTTACTGACCCTGCCTGCTTGTGTCAGAAACTTCGCTCAGATTCTCAGGCCTGTGGGTAGGAGGTTGGGGAAACAGCCTTCCCTGACAGGCGCTGAGGATCCCAGACGCCTCCCGTGGGGGCCAGGTGGGATAGGGGGCCTCCGGAGTGAGTCCAGGGCTTCCTGCACACCTCAAACCATCGGCACCTGCAGGGCGGGCAGAGCATGGCTATCCCCACACTGGGTGCGGGACCCTCCTCAGTGCCAGCCTGCTGAGCTCAGGCCTCAGAGTAGGAAAGAGAGCAGGGGAGGGGTTGGGCTGGGCTTTGTGTTTGGCTGGTGCTCAGTCTGACCAGTGGGTGTCTCGTTCTGACCTCTCTTTCTTTGGCCCCTGTGTAGAGAGTACGAGAATCTGAAAGAGGCCCGGAAGGCCTCAGGGGAGCTAGCAGACAAGCTGAAGAAGGACTTGTTTTCTTCCAAAAGCAAGGTACCTTAGTGGGGAGCGGAGGGCGAAGGGAGAGGTGGCTGTTCTTTTTCCATGCTTGCTCACGTCTCCTGCGCAAGGCCAGGGGGCCTGGTGGTGGAGCCAATTCCATGGGGCTGTCCCACGGAGATGGGTTACTGGCCTTCACTGGCATTGGCTGTGGCCACGTGGCTTGTCCGTTTAGGGTGGCAGGTCATGCAGGTACTCCTAACACGTGCTCCCCTCTGCTCTTCCTGGCTCCTGGGCACCTCTCAGCTGGCTGGAGAGCATAGGCCCCAAATGCGACAGCTGCATAGGTCTGCTTTTGTACCAGGGCCAGAGTAGGAGGGCTCTTAGAACCTGACTCGGTCAGCACAGCACTCTTATTTCTGGGCCCAGCGTGTCTCTGGCTGCAGGGTACAAGGAACAGCCCTTGCTCCTGGGCGGCTCCAGAACGACATTGCTGGCCTACAGCCCAGCCCCTTGGAGCTGGGGACTCCCTCACATGCCCCCATAATCTTCTGGACCCTGGTCTACCATGAGCATGTGCTGGGCAGCAGCCGATGAGGGCAGGGCACACGGCCACCCCTTGGCTCATCCTTTACTCCCTGTACTTTTGTAGTTGCAGACAGTCTACTCGGAACTGGACCAGGCCAAGTTGGAGCTGAGGTCGGCTCAGAAGGATTTACAGAGTGCTGACAAGGAAATTGCGGTGAGGGTCACCCCTGGCCAAGGGGGAGTGAGGGGTGGTTTGTGTGCCCTTCAAGAGCACCGCTGGGCCAGCTGCGTGTGGAACCTGTGCACCAGTCGGCGCTGGTGGTGCTGGGCTCCGTGCATCCTCCTGGGTCAGGGTGGGTCAGGACCTTGACCCTGGGCTGGAGCCTGGGCAGACAGCATCGCGGGTCTTCGCTCAAAGTCTGTCCTGTACCTGCAGCCCTGAGACGGCAGAGGAAGGGCTTTGCCTCCACTGCCCGGCGGTGGGTTCCAGGCCTTGTTCTGTTCCCAGAGGCCTCGCCTTCCGCGCGTTGTTCACGTCCTCGGCAGTCCGCCTGCAGACTTCATGCCGCGCCTTTTGTTCACACTTTTCTCTTTCCTTCCCCAAGAGCCTGAAAAAAAAGCTGATGATGCTGCAGGAAACCCTGAACCTGCCGCCAGTGGACAGTGAGACCGTGAACCGCCTGGTTTTAGAGAGGTTGGTCTACCTTCTGGGCTGCTGCGGGGCCCCCAGCTGGAAGAGCTCCTGGGGAAGGGTCTTCAGTCCCCCTGGCTCTGGCGGGGTGGGTGGTCCACATGGCCGTGAAGGTGGCACGGCTCCCGCACTGGGAGACAGCGAAGATTTAGCTGGAAAGCAGCTTTGTGGCAAGTTCTGGGCTCTGACGAGGAGAAGCCAGGGTGGGCCGGAGAGGGCCTGTGGATGGTCGCAGAAGGGGAGGCAGCGTTGACTGTCTCCCGGTGGCCTGTGTGTGGGATTGCCCACCGGATGCATCTGTCAGCCCCAGATTCTGAAACAGACAGGAAACCATCCGGGAAAGCGTTCCCCTCTGGTCCTGGGAATGTGTGCGTGGGAGCTGCCAGCAGAGGGCGCCAAGAGGCAGGGGGATGCAGGTCCCTGCCTGCTCCTGCGTGTTCCGTCCTCAGGGCAATCCGTCACCTGGCTGCCCCCGGCCCAGACAGAGACCACAGCACCCGGTGACCCGGCCAGCCTTTTACCGAGTCACTCTCAGTGTCCTTTGGGAAATCATTCTGTGCCCTCTTCCCCGCGTCCAGTTAGCTGCAGGAGCCTACCCACATAACCTCTGGGGCCTCCTGCCCCTGTCCCTTGCCACCACCTCCCCATCTGGCCTGTGGCCCATCCTCTCACTCATTCTACGTGGACCTGCGGCCCCTGGCTGTGCTGCCCTCTCCTGGAATTTCAGGGAAATCTGTGGGAGCTGATGGTGGTTTCCTGTTCCCTCTGTCGCAGTAGGTTTATCCTTCTCTCCCATCATTGTAGGGTGGCCTCAGGAGGTGACTAGCACCCCCAGCTATACAGAGGTATTTGGAAGACATCGAGGACCCCATGGAGCCGTCTCTGATGCTTGGGGGGCTATTGTCCTAGCCTGCCCCCGGGGTCCTGAGTAACGAGTCTATCTGTGCTTCTAGCCCAGCCCCTGTAGAGATGTTGAACCTGAAGCTTCGGCGGCCGGCCTTCAGTGATGAGATCGACCTCAACGCCACCTTTGATGTGGATACCCCCCCAGCCCGGCCCACCGGCATTCAGCATGGCCATGCCAAGAAGCTCTGCCCAGAGACGGCACAGTAAGTAATGGCCCCTGGCCCTGTCTACAGCCTGGAGGGAGGATGGCTAAGAGATCTCTGTAGGCCCTGCCCTAGCAGCTCTGAGCAGCTGATGGGGCAGTGAGGGTCGCCTGGCCTTGACCATGGCTTTGGTTCCAGCCACCTTTCCAAAGGCTCTCTGTCAAAGCCTTTCTCACTTGCGTCATTAGCCTTCACTATCACCCTTCAGGCAAGGGTGTTGGGATGTGAATTGGAGAGAATGCAGGGGTCCCCGGGGGGGGGCAAGTGTTGGCTAATGGTGTGATGGGTGTGTGCTCTTGGAATGCCTGCCCACCGGAGTCCTGAGCCAGGGGCTCTGCACCTCCTCCTCCTTTGTGTGCCCCTCAGACGCACGTTTGAGGCAGGGCTGTCTCAAACCATGGAGCCCAGGTCCCCACCCCCTACCGGGGTGGCTAGCCCGCAGGGGCAGGTATGAGAGGCTGTGTGGAGCTGCAGTGGGGTGGGTGGGACCCTCACTAGGGGTGCAGGGGCACTGGCAGCGGGGAGGCTTTCTCCTTGGCCACGCAGGACAAGTGTAGCTCAGCATGGAGACGAGAACGACTCTCATACGTACGTACAGGTAGGTACGCACTGCTCAGGTAAGGGGGCTCCAGGGCTAAGCAGGTTTCCTCGTAGTCAAAGACTTTGGGCCTGCAAGAAAGAAATCGAGATGTTGGGCCCTGGAGATGGAGGAGGCCCAGGGAGAGGGCAAAAGGGACAGCCGACTGGGCTCCCACCTCCCCCGACCTCAGGGACAGAGGCACCTGTGCTGCGCGGTGATGAGCGACACACCCAGCGCGTGCGGGCTGCAGTCAGGGGCCTTCCCGGTGCCCGGTCCACACGCTGGCCTCTTCTGGTGGCCTTTTCTCTAGCCGTAAAGTTGGAGAGTGGGTACCTGGGGCCTACAGGCTGCTGGGCCTTTCAGAGGCATTTCTACCGTCTTTAGGGCATGTGAGGGGCCCAGGATGCCCCCAACTTGGGTCAGCCTCCGCAGACTCAGAGCTGCAGCAAATGGAAGGTCTTCCCATGGTCTTCATGTGGCCCCACCACAGCTCTGGGGACAGGAGCAGAGGGTCCGGAGTCAGCAGGCCCTGCCCCTGCCCCTGCACTCCTGGCTTTGAGAAGCCACAGGGTCAGCTGTGCGTCGCCATCCTCCGGCCCACCTAGGAAAATACAGGAGAGAGGGTATCCAGCTGCTAGGGTCGCTGGTAACGGAACGGAAACACTGCACCCAGCTCTGGGGCTGCGGATGGGAGGCCAGGGCCTTGGGCTGTGATCAGTTCTGCCCCAGGGCCCGCCGGCACACAATGTCTAGATTATCTAGGGAGCTGGCCTGGCCTTGTGTTCTGAGAGTACTTTATGGGCTACTGACTTTACTGAGGGTCTGCTGGTGTGGTAGCCCCGCTCTGGGCAGACAGGAAGAGGCCTGAGCTCGTGAGATGTGCCTGCCTGTGTCAGGGCATGGCTCAGTCAGTCCTGCCCCACACAGAGCCTGGGACATGGTGAGGTGCCTGCGGGTTTGGGGAGTATGGGAATTAGCTTGCCCCCAAGTGAAGAGAGGGAAGGCACAAGCCAGCTAGCTCCTCATCTGGTTCCCCCGCACAGTGCTGGCCACCCAGTGAGAGCGGGGTCTCCTGCAGGGGACACGCCAGAGCCAGACAGAAGCCCCAAGACTGGGACAGGGTCCAGCCTCCTCTGCCTCCACCACGCTGGCAGCTGTGGCTGTCCAGTGATTCACAGATCTGCACTTGCAGAGAAGGGCACTGAGGGCTTTGCCTAGCAAGACAGCATCCGTGCCACACAGTGGCTCTGCAAGGGTGTGTCCTGAGCCCCGCCGCCCTGTCCCTGCGCTGGCTCACCTACCTCTTGCCCTTATGTCTCACAGCTCTCCCATTCAGGACGCTCCCAAGAAGGTGCCCAACGGCTGCAGGCAGGTAAGCCCCCCCAGTCAGTCGCCACGCGGTCCCGGCCTGGACTGAGTGTGAAGCTGGGCTTCTGCGGCGGAGGCCCTCCCAGCCCTGGTCCAGGACCGATGCCCTTCGGAGCCACCCTTGGCACCCTGCTCATGGTCCTGCCTGCCTCCTGGCGAGGCATCACAGGTCCTGATCCTGTCCCACCACCACTGCCCACCCCTCTGTGCCGCCATCCAGCCCATCAAGTCTGGCTCTGGCATGTCCCCTGCAGGAGACCCCGCTCTCGCTGGGCGGCCAGCACTGTGTGGGAGAACCAGATGAGGAGCTGGCTGGCGCCTTCCCTCTCTTCATTCGGAATGCCGTCCTGGGCCTGAAACACCCCAAGAGAGTCAGGGCAGAGCCCTGCCGTGGCACAGATGCAGTGAGTGTGGCTTCCCACAAGTGGCAAGTGCCATTCCTCTCAGGAGGGGGCCCGGTGGCCAGCCGCCACCCCCACCCCCCCAGCTCATTAGCCTGGTCCACTCATCTCTTCTTTTTCTTTAGGTAAGGACAGGCTTCGATGGTCTCGGGGGCCGGACAAAATTCATCCAGCCTGTATCCTTGTTCTGTGGCTTTGGGCGAGCTGAGCTATCAAGCCCACATCATCCCTTACCGGTCCCCCCAGGCCCCAGCCTGCCAGGGACTGCAGCCTCACGTTTGCAGAGCCAGGCCTGGCTGAGTATAGCAGGGTGGCCCACCCTCCAGTCTCCGCCTTCCTGCCTTGCACCCCAATCTCCTCTTTCGGCCTTTTCCTTGACATCTGCTTCAGACTGACACGACTACGATCCGCCCACTGCCTGTGAAGCCCAAGGCCAAGGCGAAGCAGAAAGTGGGGACCAGGAAAGGGCTCCCTCCCTCCCAGGCCAAGCTGGACACTTTCCTGTGGTAGAGAGAACAGTGTGTCTGATCGATGTCCACATAGGTGCCTCCAACTTGTGCGTCCAAGACTGGCTCAGCGGGGGTTTGTGGGGCAGGGCCCCTCTTCCAGGACTAGCCTTGAAGGCAGTGGTGGACAAGAAGGTGGGACTGAGGGTAAGGCCCAGAAGACGTGCTTTTCCGTAGCACACCCAGGCCCTCCCCACCATACTGGGCCCAGCGGTCACCGTTGCCGCCAGCAGAGCTTGCTCCTTGTTGTAGGCTCCTGTTTATTGCCAGGACCACGTGTTGGGCTGCTTCTGATCGTCCAGACCAGGACGGCTGTGTGGACCAAGGCGCTTGAGGCTTCCCAGGCAGCTTCAGCCTGCCCATGCTCCTGCCTGCTTCTGGCTTCTTGCTAGGCATGGCCTGGGCCAAGCAGAATGGGGAATGAGGGGCGGTGGTAGGGAGATGATGGGGGCAAGGCTTCTGTGTTGAAAATAAAAAAAGATAGACTCTTTTCTTCCTGGGTCCGGGAGCGTAAATGTGCACTTTGGAAGCCGTTCGGCATGACTTTCTAAAGCAGATCCTTCACCTAGGCTCGGACCCTTGGGCACATGGCCTCTGAGGGCACAGTGAGACTCTAGCAAGAACGCGGTCACTGCGGCCTTGTCCGCAGACTGTCCCCTGGGCACAGCCCAGAGCCCACAGGCATCCGGTAGAGGCCTCGTGGTGGCCTGTATCAGAAGGTCTACAGGGACAGCTCAGTGCCCAGTGCCTTTCTGCTTTTTTAGCCAGAAAGTCTTTGTCGGGCCCTTAGCAGACAGCAGAGGTAGTGGGACAGACACTTCAGGGACATACACAAGGAACACGGCTTGCTTCAGCCCTCAAGAAGCAAAATTTGGCAGAACCTGGGGTGTGGGAGAACTCAGTCTCCAAAGTTTTCATAACATGCTACTCAGAAGCTAGTTCTCAACAAAAAATTACAAAGCATATAAATGAACAGGAGAGTATGGCTCATTCACAGGAAAAAGAGAGTTCCGTAGAAACTCTCACAAATGTTGGAACTGAAAGGTGTAATAACTGAGATGAAAGATTCACTATCACTGGAGTCACGGAAGTTGATTGCTTGCTTATGCATCATTAGTGAACAATCGAAATTAAAACGCACTAGCAGTTACAGTGGTACCAAGAAGGAGGAGGAAAAAAATATTTAAATATAAATCTAACAAAATATGTACAAGATCTTTGTGAGGAAGACATTAAAACTTTGATGAAAAAATTTTTTAAAGCTAAAAAAATGGAGATATATTCGAGGTACACGGATAGGAAGACACGACACTGTCAAGATGTCGATTCTTCCCAATTTGATACACAGAATCGGTGAAATTCCAATAAAAACCCCAGAAGTTATTTTGCTGTAAAAATCCAAAGGATTTTACTCATTTATTTTGAGAGAGGGAGAGGGAGAGAAACATCAGTGTGTGGTTGCCTCTCGTGGGCCCCCTACTGGGGACCTGGCCCACAACCCAGGCATGTGCCCTGACTGGGAATTGAACCAGCGACCCTTTGGTTCCCAGGTCCGCACTCAATCCACTGAGCTGCACCAGCCAGGGCCAAATAAAATCTTTTTAAAAAATCAGTGGGTCTAAGAAAAAAATCACAGGGAAATTAGAAAATACCTTGAGGTAATTGAAAATAAAAACATCAAAATTTATGGGTTTCAGCAAAAATTGTACTGAGAGGGAAATTTATAGCTATAAACACCTACATGTAAAAAAGAATAAAACCAATAATCTCACTGTACTTTTTAATTTCTTTTAGTTTGTTGATTCTAGAGAGACAGAAAGAGAGAGAGATCAGTTGTTACACTTATTTATGCACTCATTGGTGGTTTATTGTATGTGCCCTGTCTGGGGATGGAACCTGGAACCTTGGCGTATTGGGATGATGCTCTAACCAACTGAGCTGCTTAGCCAGGGCCTCGTGTACACCTGGAGGAACTAGAGAAAGAACAGCATCTAACCTCAAAGCTAGCAGAAGGAAGGAAATAATAAAGATTAGATATAAATTAAATAGAAAAATGTGATATTGTGAGTTACGTACAATAAGCGTGTGCAGTATTTGGTCTTTGTCCTGGCACAGAGCTCCTAAGACCCTTGGACTTCACTGAGATGAAACTGAGAAAGGTCTCTTGTGTGGTAAGACGTGACCTTAGAAAGCGCCTAAGACGGGGGCTGGCTGGCTGCCGGTGGAGCCAACCCTGTGATTAGGGGGGTGGGGCTTTCAGTCTCCCCCCCCCCCCCCGCACCGACACACACACACACCTCCTGGCAGGGGAGAGGGGCTGGAGATCTAATTCAATCACACCAACAGCTGAAGGTTTAATCAATCGCACCTGTAGAATGAAGCCTTGGTAATAACCCAAAAGGATGGGGTTTGGAGAGTGTCCAGTTTGGTGAACACGTGGAGGCGCTGGGAGGGTGGCGAGCCAGACAGAGCACGCCCCCTCCCCTGGCCCTTTTCACCTACCTCTCCCATCTGGCCCGTCCTGAGTCATGTCCCCGTGTGATAAACTGGCAATCTAGTAAGCAAACGGTTTCCCTGAGTTGTGGAGCTGATGAATTGAGCCTGAGCAGGGGGTTATGGGAACCTCTAACCTGTAGCCAGCCAGTCAGCAGCACAGCATAGGTGACAGACAACCTGGACTTGTGGCTGACACCTGAAGTTGGAGGAGGAGGGCAGTCTCACAGGACAGAGTCCCTGCCCTGAGGGAGCTATGCTGTCGCCAGGCAGACGGTGTCAGAACCCACCTGCGCCATAGGACACAGGTGGTGTTGGACGGCCTGGCAGTGTGGAGTGAACACACCCATGAGAACTGGTATCCGAACCCTAAAAACAATGGAGAAGATCAGCAAAACCCAGAGTTCTTTGAAAACATCAACAAAATCGACCACCTTTTAAATAAACTAAGAAAAAGAGAGAGAAGACTCAAAGTCTCAAAATCAGACTGAAAAGTAGGGACATTGCCACCAATTTTCTGGAAGTAAAAAGAACTACAAGGGAGTGGGGGTGACCGATGGATGGTACACCGACACGTTGAATAACCTAACTGAAACAGACAGATTTCTAGAAACACGGAGACTAGCGAAACTGGCTCAAGAACAAATATAAAATCTGAATAGATTTATAACTAGGACGGGGATTAAATAAGTATTCAAAGAACTCCCCTGACAGAAAAGCCCGGAGCCAGCTTCACTGGGGATTCTCCTGTAACCAAGCACAGGTCCGGCTGCCCGCCACGGCGAAAGCCAGCCCTGGAGAGGCAGGTGCTGATGGAAAGGAAGGTGGTTTTATTCAGATGCCGACCACCTGGAAGACGGGAGACTCACATCTCAAAGCCCGTCTCCCCCTCTCCGTGGAGGCAGAGGTTTCTGTAAGGAGGGAGAGGGAACAGGACAAAGGCACCAGGGAGGGGGTAGCAAACTCCTCCATGTGCACACCAGCACAGTCCGTTCCAGTGAGGCAGGTGTTGGATGGTCCGGTGCGCGTCATCCTGGTTAGTCATCCCGGCTTCACGTCTTCCTGGCCCCGCGGCTGAAGGTCAGCAGACCTCCCGAGCTGGGAGGCCTGAAGGTCGGAGTCAGTACCTCTTGAAGTGAGTTCCTAGGATTCTTCCACAAATGCACTGCTCCTCGACAAGCCGCCTGTTAGTCAGAATCCACACTCAGACACAGGGTCAAAGGAACGGTGAGGTGGGCTGCCATTCCCCACTGTTACTTTTTCCACTGTTCCACTGCCAAACATTCAAAAAAGTGCT